>JAODUG010035857.1:0-18025 GCA_027564795.1 Aphredoderus sayanus
ATATATATATATATATAATGTGTGTGTATGTATATATATGTCTGTGTGTGTGTCTGTATATATATGTATGTGTATGTATGTATCTATATATATATATATATATATATATGTATGTGTATATGTATGTATGTATATATATATATATATATATTTGTATATGTGTGTATATATGTATATATATATTTGGTTGCCCAGGTAACAGGCTGATTCAGGTGAGGATGAGTAAAGACCGGTGATTTGGAGATGATCATTATTAACAAGGGAGGAAACCAGCTTTGCTTTGCTAATAACAGCCATTTATGGCCCTATTCCAGAAAGTGGTTAAAGAGAAAACGGTTTCTTAAATCTGAAACGAGGCTGTGTTTTTCCATTTCATAAAGAACATTTGTGTGTTAAACAGCAGTCTGTCGTGTTAAAGCGAAGATCAATTTTTTTTTGTCATGCTTTGCAGAAAAGGATTAACAAATAAAATTGTATTATTAATATATTATTTGTTTTATAACACTTGCAATCTTTTTTGTTTTGATCATAACCAAACTGAAAAAAACAGTAAGATATAATCCCGCCCACGAATCATTTTCTTTGCAGGTCACCTATCAGGTGAATCTCTAGTGATCTCACTGGATAGACCCCTACTAACCGCTATCCTGTACTTTTCTTATATACATGAAGTGATATATTTGATACTCCTGCCACTCTGTCCTTTTGATTTGAGTGGGTATACTATATGTATGAAAAGGCCTCACACAGCATTTAACTAAACTGAAACTGTAAAACTATAAAAGGCCTGTATTTGTTGTGCCTTGGGAAAATGTTGGCCTTGATGATGCATGATTATGCATGGTGCGCGATCTGCATGCAGGGGAACATTGTGTTCTTTGGGCTGAGGATGGAAATGAGTAATCCCTGGAGACACACAGCATTTCAGCGAGGCATATTCGCCACAGTGACAAACCTAAGTGCCAAGACCTCACCAGGCCAGTGGGAAAGAGATAGGATTGAAAGAATACTACTAGTAGATATTTTGAGTCTATATATACTGTACGTAAGAATGTGTCTTCTTTTACCTGAAAAGTATTTGTTAATTTTGGCCAGTATACCTTTTTTTTTATGTGGAATTTAGAAAAGGTTTCAAAAAGATGGTCTGACTTTGGGTCAGACTGACCACCGGGCCAATATTGCCCAATCCGTGATTGGGCAATAGTTCCTCATCTTCCGGGTTTGACCAATTCATTGGTATGGGGCAGTGAGTCTAAGTACAGAGTTTATACAGTCCAGTGCAACCCAAATACAAGTGCAGCTGAGGAGTATTGAGCTCTTTCTTATACATTTTAGTTTCTTCTCTAAATAAATGGAGACGAGGATAAAAGAGAGGTGCTGAAAGAATGAGACACAACAATGAGCACTCCAAGCAAATGTATAAACGGATCACCAAGTGAGGGAGACAGTCAGCAGCCTGGAGAGCAGTACCGGGCACTATGTCTACCAGAGTTGTCAGGTCAGCATTTGCAATGTTTAGAAAATAAACCAGTCCAAATGATACCCTTTTGTTTTTTTAAATAAACTATATACTTTGGTATTACTGTTATCTAGTTAAGGTTACATGTTAATGTGGGACAGATGACTACTGCATGGACATATATATTTACAGAAGAAATAAAAGGCCAAGATTTGCACTAATATAGATACTATATTATAGGCCTATAATTTTTTAGCAGCCAGTGATGGCACTGCATCATTGTTTTTTATAGTGGATGGTGTAGGCATTTGTATTTGTGTACAAAGCATACACAGGTTGCAGGCCGCTCTGCGCTTCAATATCCCGGGCAGTTTTTCAGTCCCTATCCTAACCTACACAATGCATTTCCCATGTGTGGGACAGAGCTTCTGAGGGATCACCTTATGGCATTGAAGGGACATGTGTTTTTGATTGAGTTTGAATTTAGCACGCGTTCTCGAGAATTACTTAATATACATTTTGATTTAGAATGAAAATTAATGTAGGGTGTCTTCAGTTATGGCCAATTAGAGATTCACCAATTGACTGGCTGGCAACCGTAATTAGAGGGCTTTTAGTTTGACTGGCCAAGACCTGCGATCGGTCGGTCTGCTTTGTGGAATTTAACCACATGTATTCAAGACATTCAAACTAAGAAGTATAACTTAAATATAATACAGAGCATAACATAATAGTTGACATAGTACCAGGACCGAGCACTAGAGCTTGGTAACTTTTTAGATCTCTCATAGGAAAGCACTGGAAAATACCAGGGGTTGTAGAGATTCAGTTCAGTCTAGAATATTGATATTGGATTAGATGAAAATCAGCCTCAGTGTTATGATTGAAAGAGCCTTTTTTATAATGCCACCTCAACCACGTTGAATGTTTGCGTTGTTGGCCGTCGGCTCTTGAAGTGTACCTCAAAGTTTCTGGATTGCAGTGATCAAAAACACTAATCCACCAATAAGCATTCAGTATTTATGTGATAAAGTGCTGACTGAGTCTTTATGGGCTTATTTATGAGGTGGACACATTGTTTTATTGTACAGTTTATTGTGCTGCCAGCAGCCAACCAGAAGTAGCCGTTTGTATTTCTTTATATATTTGAAAAGTATAATAGTTTTTAGTTGTGATTCATGCCAGAAATCATTTCAGTGTTCTTGAACTTCTGGAATAAAGATAACGAATTTAAATCTGAATCAGCATGGACCTAATGGATCAACCTGCTTACTAGAACTTTAGCCCTTCATAGGGTGACAAATTGGACACAATAGTGCACAGCCAAAAGCAGTGGCTGATATTGTTATAACACTTATAATCACTAAACTATAATTGTAATCACTTATAGTGTAGCAATATGTTTCCCACCATTATTCAGTACAAAAACATCATATCTGAAACTCCATGGAGCCAATTACAATAGCATTTATTGAAAACGTTTGCCTAATGGAGCTTTAACCACCATAAGATACGATTATGCATTCTATCTGTGTGCCAATGACTTGTTAAATTAATATATCTCTCTCTCATTTCAAGACGGTACAATATCATATAGTGTACTACTTGACAGCCAATAATAACAGGACAGTGCAATGTGAGAATGGGTTTGCAGAGCATTCTTTAATTGTCAGACAAGGGAATAAAATGCTAGCATGTAATCTGCAGATAATCAAATATTTGTGAGGCTAATTGGAAAGAAAGGACATTGATTCACTTCCGTTTGAATCACCATGCCTTGCCTGCTCTTGCTTTTATTAGACAGCAGAGCCATCAGTCCTCAGGGTGATTTTCTATACAATTCGTTCTCTTAGGGATTTAGACAATGTCATTTGTCTCTTAGTTAATTTCACAAATCACAGTTCGATTTCTAATGGCCATGGCCTCATTCCTCTCAACCACATATATATACACACACACACATATATATATATATATATATATATTTATATATATATATATATATATATATATATATATATGAACAATAACTTAACATTAAAAATAACAGGCATTTTACATATGCCTGTATTATGTCTCAGGCATATAGACCTTAACGCTTGTAACTGCTAATCAGGATGGGAATCTCTATCTCTAACTTGTATAGTAATATCAAAACTGCAGGTCAAAGCACTAAGGTCTCTGGGGTTAAAGAAGCGACAACATGAAACAGGAATGACATTTTTTAAAACTATTCTAATAAAGCCAATCATGTCCTTTAGAAGTGAACTAAACACATGCATGTGCCAGCATTTGCATGCACTATGCACAACATTGCCTATAATGTAAGTCATGAATCCTTATATCTGAATTCTGTCCTTTTCTCCCTTTCACCCAATCTTCTCATCATCTCTTTTCTTTTCCTGCCATTCTCCTATTGAACTTTTTATTCCTTTATCTCTGTTCTCCATCATTTCATGGTCTTTCTCCTGTCGTGGGATATCCACCCCTATCCTTCCCTTTTTTCCCATCTCCTCCCTCCCCTCTCCTCTTCCTCTCCTCCACTCCTTTCCTTCCTCCCCTCTCCCCCTTTCTCCTCCCCATCTCCCCTCTCGTCTCCTCTCTCTCCTTTCCACTCCTAAACTCTCACTTCCCTCCTGTCCCGTCTCTACCTTCCACTCCCCTCTCTCTCACTCCTCTCCTCTTCTCCTATCACTCTTATCTCCTTTCCATCCTCTCCTTTCCTGCCCTCTCCCCTCCACCCCTCACCCTCCATTTTCTCCCATCCCCTACCTTCCACTCCCCTCCCCTCCCTCTCCTCCCCTCTCCTTTCTTTCTTCTGCTGTCCTCTCCTCTGCCCCTTTCCCCTCCTCCCCTCTCTTTTCCTCCTTCTCCTCTCCTCCCCTCTCCCTCTTTCCCTCCTCCCCTTTTCAAACCTCACCCTACCCTTCTCTCCCGTCTCTACCTTACCCTCCTCTCTTTCTCTTCCCCTATCCACTCTTCACTCCTTTCTGTCTTCTCCTTTCCTCCCCTCTCCCTTCCCCTCACCCCTCTCCCCTCTCCCCTCTCTGTCAACGGTGACCTGCTGACAGTGACTTTGCATCCAAAATGAAACACAGGCAGAGTGGACCATCAGGAGGCCTGAACATGATCAAGAGCACAAGTGTCAGCGGCGACATGTGCAACCTGGAGAAGACTGACGGCAGCCAATCAGACACAGCCGTAGGCACGGTGGGCACCGACGACAAGAAGAGACGCTCCAGCATCGGTGCCAAAATGCAGGCCATCGTTGGTATGTCGCGCAAGAGTCGGAGCACCTCCCAACTCAGCCAAACAGGTATTGAACCCCACTCTGACACACAGCAGCGTGGCTCCTTCCCCTCTGCACCTGTACCCTGACCCTCACTATGTCTATGTAGTTTAATTGGCCCATGCTAGGGCTGCACGATTCTGGCTAAAATGAGAATCACGACTTTTGCTTAGAATTGAGATCACTATTCTCTCACGATCCCCCCCAAACCCCTCATTTCCCCAATTTAAATGTTTGTGCCACTAATTTGTGATATAGAAGGAAACAAAACATGATGATTCCTTGATGATTGCATTGGCACATCAACTGGACAACAGAAAGGAAATGCTCCTGTTTTTAACATAATGCAACAGCTTTAATCTGACACTGAACTTTAAAACATTGTTATTGTCTTACTTGTTATAGGTTAATTCTAGACATGATATGCCAGCTTTATATGTAGCCTATTGCATATTAAATAAATGATGTTCAGATGATTAGAATCATAAATCATGGCAAGCCCAAGCCCGAGAGTGGGCACATGGCAACAGCAAACTAAACTTTTCATCACAGGCTATAGGTGAAAGTACTCTTGGGAAGGGGGATGGGCTCATATAAACATCTGTGCTATGTGGTATCTATGATTGTAGCCTATACCATGAAAAGCTTTGATTTTAAGAGGGTGGGAGTGAATTGATGCCGCTGTCTTTGAGAGGGCAGTGCTGCATGTGTGTGCTAGAAGTACACAAGATGCAGTTTTCAGTTGACGTAACATATAGTAGATCTACTGTTTCTGAGTAAGCACAAGCTGGACGACCCCCTCATCTAAATCGAGAAATATATAACCTACCCAGAGTACAGAAAATAAACAGGCCGTTTTAGAAATCATAGGATAAATCAGAAGCGCAACGATATTCCGTGCCTATTTATATTCATCTATGATTTCGAGACGCGGGATGGAAATGGCATCCAACAGCTGATCTACCTTAAAACAAAACCCAAGTTACCCAACTGATCAAGCTGAAAAGACAGTCCTTCTTACTGTAGCCTATAATTGCCTAACCTGCAATACCGGTGTAATAAAAGCCTGTGTTAACATCAATAATAGTAATCGTGTTAAAATGATTGCGTTAGGGTACAGCCACAACCTCTCCCCCAGTCATTTGCCGGTGACTTTGATAACACAACCACGTTGTCATTGCTTCCTGCTGATCTGCATCACGTGGCGCATTGCTATTTGTCGACGGACGTAGGAGCACTTGTTTTGATGCAGTTGGTGTCCAGCAGAATTGTTCTCATGTAGAAATGAGATCGCATAAAGGTATGAATCGAGATTTCGATTTTATTTCGATTAATCGTGCAGCCCTAGCCTGTGATGTTTTTCTTTTTCCTGCTCCTCTCTCTCTCTGTGTTCACCCTACTGTACTAACATCGTAAGTTTTTCTGCAGTTCCTCTCCATGAGTGACCTGACAACTGCTCTCTTTATCATTTTACTGTCTCTTTACTTAGCAGGTAGCAGGACCTGCCTCTCCCACACCCTCACAGGAAACTATACAGAGCACTTTAATCCCTCAAACTACTATTTAACTGTGCATTTGTTGTATTGCATGTTTATGGAGGATGTAAGAGACTGCTTTTGCAGTGGTAACAATGCATCAGAGATGTGAGGGCTCAACTTTTTGCCTGCCAGAGCCATTACCCTGTGTCATACTTGAAACCTGTTCTGTATGTGATGCTCGCTTACCTATAACATGCTGATACAGTACCTTCAACTGTAAGTGTGTGTACATATGTCATGTTACTTTATGTATGTGTGTGCATGTGTCAAAAGCTATGATCTTTATTTTTGCTGCAGTGGAGTAAGTTTATTTTTGCTGCAGTGGAGCAAGTAAAACATTTTTTCGTTTCAACGTATGTCCCAATAGCATCCTCCTTAATATTGGCAAGCCAAATTTTTCATGTGATGGGGCTGAACAGCTTTGACGTTGTTATAGACGGTGTGAAAATCTCCCGTAGCAGGTGGCTTTTCTGTCAGTGCTTGCTGTGTAAATTGAAGTCCCGCACACTACTGTATTGTAAAGGACCATTCTCCAATCTCGTTCAGGCGTATGTCCACAAAAATTTTATTTTTCAGCTGAAAACGCCAGGCACTGTCCTGAAAAAGTCCACCTGGCAGCGCTAGGGAGCGCTTTTGAAAGTCGTTTTTTCAGCCGACGCTTTGGTTGCTATGATACAGATTTTCCGTGGAAATTCTATGTTTCAAGTAGAAAGGCTATTTGTAAATCAACAAATATTAATATTTGCAATGTAGGCCTATTCATCTATTCTACACATTCTTTTTCGTGTTAGTTAATATTGTGATAGTTCGGGGATGTCATCTGGTAGTCTACAGACGGCTATCCACGTCTTCAATAATGTTGTTGTGTGCAAGTAGGGTGTGACAGTTGCTCATTGTTGTATTTGTCCTGCCCCTTCTCCGCTGTGATTGGATGGCCAGGTAAACAGTGACAGTGATGGCCGCAGCGTTTACTCCCATGTTGAAAATATTACAACTTCAAAAAACTCTCAGCGCCCAGCGTGAAAAAAACGCTCCGCTCTCAGCTCTCGGCGTGAAATAAATGCTCAGCGCCACGCCGCGCTCTTGACGTTTTTAGAAGCCTGGAAAAGCTCTCCCATTGGAATCAATTGAGAATTAACGTAGCTCCCTTGTTCTACTCCAAGCAGTCAGCCCTTCTAGTCCTCTTCACCATTCATCCCTCACTTAATGCGCTCAATACCGCTTCCCATTAAGAATGTAGTAAAGTAAATGTAAAGCTCATACACTGCAGGTCCAATGTTTTTTGATTTCATGGTTTTAGACAGTGGACCTGCCAGTGCTGCGTCTTACTGTCTCCTCCTGCCTACATTGAAATTGGCTACAGTGTACAGTCATAGGTCTTATCAGCGATGGGTAGATGGGCAGCTGTTGTGTCCGGCTTTCATATGCGCACTAACTCAACGCTCGTAGTTTTACCATGTTTGTACAGTGTATTCAGCCAGGATAACATTTACAATATCCATGAAACAGGACAGAGATAGATACAGTAGATAGACAGCACAATATAACCCATATTTTTATAACATGGTAATGCTGAGCACCAAGAAGTATGAATGTGTACAACAGTCTGTTGTGTGCTTATGTGCGTGAATGTGGCTGAAGATGAGACCTTTAGAATGTTCCAGTGCCCATCATGAACAAGCGGAGGAGACATCAAGGTGATTTATGACTCTTCCTTGCCTTACACAGTACTCAGCAATAATTCCTTTCTCTGTGAAATTATGTTTTCAGACTCAGAGCAGAGCAGCCTCATTCCCTATACACTCCCTCTCGCACACACAGTACACACACCAAAAAACTGCTGCTACAACCTGACTCAGCTAAACCTTTTCTGTAACGGCTCAAATATTGCAAGTGTAAAGGAAATGCATCCATGTCCATTACGATGCTTTGCTGTTGGTGGTTTTCTCTACACACATACAGCACACATATTAAACAGCTATAAAAATGTTCAATAAAACTGGACACCGTCCCAGTAAATATGCTGTCAAATGGTAGCCGACCTTAACGGGTATTCCTAAAATGTCAGCAATGGATGTTGTCATCCCATTTAGATTGTTATTGCTGTAATACCTTGTGTTGTTGGTGACATTTTTTATTTAATTTAACAGCATGTATAGCTGGAATGGGAATGTTGCATCTCTTGATGCAATTTTCTGGTGAGGAACTGATTGAATCAGTTCCTGCAGCAGCTTTTTGCAGACAAATGGAGAACAGTGTGTAAGTATTTGCATTCAAGTGCTCCTAGACTGTCTAGGAGTTGTCTCTCTATGCGTTTCCACAGTGAGGCAGTTTGTTTGTGTGGCCTACATAAAAGCAACAATCTTTTTTTCTCACACTTGCTGGTCTGAGTTCCTCTCTCCTTGAAATGTATTATGATTAGATTAATGTAGTTGTTTGTACGTATATTTGGCATTCGTTTTTAAGTCTAAGATAAACATAGATTAAGATAAAGTAAGAATGATGATTCAATTTGGGTAGATTAAATGTAGTGTATGGTATCCCTAGGACTGAATACAGTGGAAAAACTGTTGAATCAGAGTTCAGTGAGTGAATGAGCTAACAGTTGAAAAGAATGGCACTAGTTGAATCATTTATATGGGCTAATATAAAAGTCTATAAAACATTCAGATTTTCTGTTCCCTGCCAGCCTCTTCCCAATCACTTCCTAACCAATCCTGTTCAATGTGTGCGATTAAGCACAGCTACTCCACACACACAGAGCTCAGCTAAGGAGAAATAGTGGTGGGTTGAGTTGACGACAAGTACACCAGTTATGTTGAGTGCCATAAAAGTGTGATGAGTAAAAAGGCAATAAAGGTAGGCTAATTTATTTATTCATTCAATCTGCATAAAATATGGACAGACTCCAATTTATTAAATATATTGTGGGTAAAAAAATTATAGAGGTTTTTCTGTCAATACAGTATATATCATCAGATCACACAGCCCTACAGTACCTGATACTGTGTCCAAACAATATTAGAACAGTATAACAGTCATTTGAATCAGATTTCTACTCCATTATTGCCTTCATTGTTGCCTTTATATTCACACCCAATTATTTTCATATGTTGTAGATGTTCTGTGTATACAGAATACACACCTAAAATAGCTGAGCTTTGGTCCTGGGTAATTAATGTTGTATGTTGAGGCAGGCAGCTCTGGTACTAGCTGAGCCCACTAATTAATCTCCTCGTAGGCTTGGTGTAGACACGCTGCTTTCTGAATGATGCATTGGAGGTACACAGCAGCCCAGGTATAACAGGGCTGCTCACCAAATACACACTCCCCTCTCCCCACTGCTTGGTTCCTCATTTTGTCTTCATGCTTGACTGTTATTGTCTTGTCAACACTAATCAGCACAGATAATTACCTATGATAGACCTTACATTATTAACTGTTAACCGACAGCAGAGTGTACATCCCTACCAATGTTATTTATTGATGTTTGCAGGATTATCTGTGTCATCCCTGTCTCACAGGCTTCCAATTTTTCTTGATGCCAAAATCATAACCTCATTTAGTTATATTTCAGGCTTCAGCATGCAAAGAAATTATTAATCTCACACAAATAATTTTCTCAACAGTATGAAGGCCATTGTTGGAAAAAATAAATCCTAGTGTTTTGAGAATAGATGTACACAATGTTCCCTCTAAACTGTGCACTTGCACAATTGTGCACTCCTCGCGTGTTCTCCGTGCACAAGAACACACACGCAAGAATCTATGCAGCGCATAAAATAAAATCCAACAATTTACAATTTATTCTGTACCCTTTTGCAACTTATCTCAGTGAGTGACCGGTGTCCAGCCAATGATATGATGCAGTTCACTTACACAGCCAATCGATGTCATTGACTTTAATGTGTAGGTGCCCTGCCCATACACACCGCGACACAGGTGTTTTGCAGGTTAGCTAGGTAACAGTGTTAAGAGACGCAAATGCTACTAATCCCTTATTATGGCGAAACAAATGGGCAGTGGCACATCCACTCACCCAACCAAAGTTAAAAAAAGAAATGCGGTTCTTTTAAGATAGAATGGCTGTTGGAGTGTGTGCAAACACAAGAACAAGCGGTGAAACTGGGTGAGATGTTTTCTTTTTCTAGTGAGAAATGTCTGCTAGTATTCTGAAGGAAAAATGTGGACTGAATGAAAGTTGGATTACCTAAAGCATCACATTCAGCAGAACAGTCATTTGAATGCTGTTGGAATTGTACAAAGACTCAAGATGGGAATGGGGATTGGTGCATTATTGCGGGAGAGCGCAAAAGACTGAGTGAAGAGGAACGAGCTGTCACACAAAAATAAATTTGACCTAGAGAAAGTTAAAGTTTTCATAGCATACAAAATGAATGCATCAATGCTGTCGGTTCAATAAATCCATGAACTGGTATACTCGCAAAGTATGCGAGTATACCAAGCTGGCAAAGCAAAAACTATGGCTTTGAATTTCTGAACTCAATCAATGAGATGAGATGATGAATGAGATGATGTGCAATGTTAAAAATGCATTCTTAGGGGTGTAGGATGGTCTAGTGGTGTGGGTGTTTGACTCCCATCTGGAAGGTTGGATTATCTGCAAACATCCTTGGGCACGATGTCTAACCCAGTGGTTAGGTGCTCCTTGCATGGCTTGCACCACCATCGGTGTATGAATGTGTGTGTGAATGGTGAATGCCAGGCAATAATGTACAGCGCTTTGAGTGACTGGTAGACTAGAAAAGTGCTATATAAATGCAGTCCATTTACCCTGGCATAACAGTGCACAAAATGCTAGTCATATATAGTAAATACAGGGAGGAAAATGACGTCAACTATAAAACTGTGTTCGACGGCATCATCCAGCTGTCAGCATGCACAGCTCAGGATATTGTGAAGGCAATATCTCAGTTTTACTCCAAGCATGGTGATGCTGACCTCCGATGGCGCCTCAGGAAAGCACAACAGAGTTGCAGCTTTATTAGAGCGGAAAAATACCACACCTAACTGAACAACATTGTGTGGCCCTGGAGGACTTGGGCATTGATGATGCCTGGAAAGATGTATCTTTGATGCAAGATGTGGAAATTCTTCTTAGAACGGTATATTCCACTTTCTCTTGGGCCACTGTGAAGAGGGGAAAAATGGAGGACCTAGCAGAGATTCTTGATGAGGATACACTGTCATTCAGGCCTCTGAACGAAGTGCAATGGCTGTTGCGGCACCAAGCTGTGAATGCTGTTCTGAGGAACTACAATGTACTTGAAGAATACTGCAAGAAAGAATTCAGTGATAACACAGATCCAGTGGCAAAGTACTGCTACAAAAAGCTGGGTAATTCGAAGTTCAAGGTTACTTTCACTGCTCTGGGAGATGTTTTGGGCAAGCTAGCACAACCTTGCCTTTCTTTTCAAAGACGCAATCTGACTGTGATGGAAAGGCACTGCTTTGCAAGAGCAAAGATTGAAAAGTTGCGTTCCCAATACATGAAGGAGAAGGATGTTCAGTGGAGTGACCGTGTCAAAGAGGTGATGAGGACCTTATCAGCAAAAATACCAGGTGAGATTACTCTTTTTATCTGTGATCACTTGGAAGGTCGTTTTCCAGAGGATGAATTAAAGGAGTGGTCTGCATTTGACATACACACTAGACGATCCGACCAATTTACATAACGTAAGAGCCCACACGCTTTACGATAGATAAACATATGTTTTACCGTTTTGATCATTGTGTGTGGAGGGCAACGATTTGAAAACATCACACCACAAACCAACCGATTCCATTCCCGAATAACCCAGTCCAGAATTCCAAAACCGCAAATCTCTTACAAGAAACGTGATTTTGTGTAAACACATGTGACGGATGAGCTTTTGCAATCGATTCTTCAGGGCGTTATAAAGAAAAACTGAAAAGACAGTTGGTATCATGTTAAGTCAGGGTAGCTCCCATTTGGCTATCGTCTTTCTCACATGACCGTCAACTGCCTGCGTACTCGACTGTCCTCCCCCCACACTACAGGATTATAAATATTCAGATTGGAAATTTTGAACATGTTTAATATTTGCGATGTCGGATCGGAGAGGCTCTGATTATTAAAAACCACTCTTAACATACCCCACACCACAGGATAATCTATCAGTAGACCCATCAACAAATCAGGGCTTTGCAAACCGAAATTGGACACAGAATTGGGCTGATTATCCTGTAGGCTATTTGGGACACTGAAGCAACTGTAGGAAACCATTCATTTAGGAGGAAGAAACAGACGGACTTTGCATGCTTTGTTCAGTCAGATTTTGGAAATTTACTCTATAGTCTGCAATTAATTTTGCGTCTCCTACACCTCTAACATTCCTATTGCAATGCCATGGCTTTAGATTGTTGCCTATTCCAGTGTCCGTGTGAATAGTGGCAACGTATGACGCCATGTGTCCCTAAATTTTACTCCTTCGGGATTGATAAATTGAACGCATCCTCATATTCTTCCAAACCAAATATGGCTGATAGTAGCTTATACTGTACCTCTGCTCTGACTGCAGGCTGAAAATCTGTCTCCTTATTTCTCCTAAATAAGTTCCGTTTCCTAGACTACATAACCGCTATAGTGTCCTAATAGGCCTGTTTAATTGTACATAAACATGATAAACATGAAGGTTTACAACAATGAAAAACTATCTCAACTATATCTTGTGTTATTACATTTTCTTCGTCATGATAATGTTAATGGTTTATTCAGTGATTTGAAGTGAAATACGCTTTGTTAAATTTAGCTAATATTTACTTATGGTCCGCAAGTATGGTCTACATTACTGTACGTGCATTCTGAGAAAACAAAAATCGTGTGTTTCTACACAACCTTTGCTCTGTAAATGGTGTAGTGAATACACTTCATTTTGGGTTTTATTAAATTTGGAAAAATTCAGAAAATGTAATAATTTTCATATTCATATTTCATATTCATATTTCATTCCGTCCAGACTACTACTCACTCATCTGAGTGAGTAGTAGTAGTCTGTCCAGACTACTACTTACTCATCTGAGTGAGAGGCTACTGTTTTTGTCTCGTGGGCGTGCAGGTCACTGAATTAGCCGTGGATCACAGCTGAATCAGCTCGTCTGTGGAGGTTCAAAGTCTTTGGCCTGACGGCAGCTGATTTCTCTAGAGTTCTCCTAACATTGTAATTTAGACAATAAAGCCGCAAAACTTAAAAGAGTGATAACTATTAAGTTATTATTATACATAAAAATAAAAGAAGAATCCTAGAGGCGTTGTCTCTACCACAAGGCGTGTCACTACTTGAAGCAACTAACCAATTAGCTACATTGTAGCAAAATGTAACAAGACTGAACAGTGATGACTTTCAGCTCGAAAGTCCAGAAACAAGAGGAAGAGTGTTTCACGCACTTTGGTATTTATAATCTTTTAAAATCCCGCCTTGGGCGTGATTTGAAGGGGGGACCTGTGGTGTGATTTTCTTATTCTGTATCTTTAACTTACTTGAATAAAGATATCTCTGGATTAAACCAACTTCCCAATGTTCAGATGTTTAAATCACAATTATCAAAATATCCGGGCTCTTCGCTGGCCATGGCAGGACACTGACATTGCTGTCATGCAGAAACTCACGCACAGAACGAGCAGTATGGCTGGTGGCATTGTCATGCCGGAGGATCATGTCAGGGTGAGCATGCATAAAGGGTACCACATGAGGGAGGAGGATGTCTTTCCTGTACCGCATGGCATTAAGATTGCTTGCAACTGCAAGCTCTGTCCGATGGTGATGTGATATACCGCCCCAGACCATGACGGCCCCCCCACCTCAAAATCGATCCCGCTCCAGAGTACAGGCCTCAGTGTAACGCTCATTCCTTCGACGATAAACATGACGAGTCCATCCATCACCCCTGTTGAGACAAAACTGTGACTCATAAGTGAAGAGCACCTTTTGCCACTCCTGTCTGGTCCAGCGAAGGTGGGTTTGTGCCCATAGGCGGCGTTGTTGCTAGTGATGTCTGGTAAGGACCTGCCTTACAACAGGCCTACAAGCCCTCAGTCCAGCCTCTCTCAGCCTATTTTCATTGTTTGTCTACAGATATTAGCAGTCCATCATTTAAAGAGAGAAGCTGGTGAGAAATGTGCTAAAAAGGTCTTTGTGGTTATTTGTGTCCTACCACATGCACATTGTTTTTCCCCTGATTAGTAAACCTTACCAGAATTACCAGAATTATTACATTATTAAAAATGAGAAATCATTAAGCGATGTCTCTTGATAGCGCTGGTATTGTTTTGGGTTTTTTATGTATGAAAATTCTGTTCAACCTGTCACCAGGTTGAACACCAGGTATTTAGACCAATATGAGTGGCAAGTACAAGTACATGGTTTAGAGTATCGGCTGATACTGTACTGGTACCTTATTTTTTGGGTACTGCAATAACATCATCCTTGCACAGCCTGCAGCTTCAATGTTAAAAACAATCACAGCAAAGACAATGAAAGCTGTTCCAATTACTAACTCAGTTAGTTTCATTGTTCATGGAGGGTTCAAATTATCCCACGCTGTAAAAAGTAAGCTATTTATATTGCTAATTGTATTTTTGCTGTGTCCTAGTCTAGTAGGATAGGCTAAAGGTGTTTGAAGTGTTGTCCTGTACAGCCAATCTCCGCTACATTACATGCTGCTTCCACATCTCAACAAAATCATGGTCAACCAACAAGTAGTATCCTATGCCTGCTCCAAGGGTGGAGGTTTAGGTTGAAATTTGGTAGAGACATTTTTCTCTGCTACTTGAGATTGATATGCTATCCTTGCTGCTATAAGCATATGCATACGGATATGGTGTTGTGTAAGTAGATTGACTGTGTAAAAACAATGTCAGCTACAATATACTGTATATAACAAATATTCTTTCCCAAGCTAAGATCAGAAGGGATATTCAGTTGACTTGTAAAAGTTTCAAGTTATGGGAAGATATGGGGTCCAAGCACGCCCTGAAATTGAGGTGTTTTGCAGAGAGTATGCCAAATGGAGTGAATTGACATGTCAGAGCTGCAAAGTGATGTCACAGTAGTCCAGGATGCTTCCCCAATGAGGTTTCGATCTCAAGACTTTCAAAGTCGTGACCGTTTTTTTCTAAAATAAATGACATTGACAACCAAAATGAGTTATACAATACGAACCGTAGATGGCAACATAAGACCAGCAATGGCGCTTGTCAAATTCTGAAAGAACCCGAAACGTGACGTCTGTTATGTTATAAAGGAAAGATCTGAGGTGTAGGTTTTCGACATATTACCATGCCAGGGGTGAATGCTGAATGCGTAGTTTTTGTCTGTTGATATCCTCATTTATTAAAATCTTAGAGAAAACTGTCATTAGAGCCAAAAAGAAAGCTATAGTTTGTAGCAACAAAGATATAACTATTTGGCAGTAAAAACATGTTACCTAACGATTCGAACCCATATCCTTCAGAACTGACAGTGTTTCTTATGCCATATAGACAAATCAAAAACATCTAATGTTTCATTATAGAACATTTATTTTCTCAATGTTTCAAAGTGACAGATTTCAAAAGCAACAGTAGATGGAAACATAAGACCAAGAATGGCTTTTGTGAAATTTTGAAAGAATTACATTGTTAAAACATTTGTTATACTTTTGCGAAACGTGATGTCTGTTATAAATGAAAGATTGGAGGTGTAGGATTTGGACATATGACCATGCTACGGGTGGATGCTTGAATGCATGGTATTTTTCAGTTGATATCCCCAATATTTAAAATCTTAGAGAAAAATGTCATTAGAGCCAAAAGCTTTAAGAAAGATATAGTTTGAAGCTACAAACACATTAGTACTTTTTGGTTGTGAAAGGAGCATGTCTCACCCCAGGATTCAAACGCTTCACCTTCAGAACTGAGATGAGTTTTATTAACCGCTAGGCCACCGAAACTGTTTCTTACTGCTATTGTTTTTGTTCCAAAAAAGTCAAGTCAAGTTAATTTTATTTGTATACCCCTTAATCACATTGCAGTCTCAAAGGGCTTCACAAGCAAACATTTCACAATGTATCAAACAAACAACACCGCCTGAACTTGCTCCTCTCTCTGGGCAAGGGAAAACTACCATCAAAACCTCATGGGTAAAAATGGGAAGAAACCTTGGGAAGAGACCACAGAGAGAGGAATCCACCCTTCCAGGACGGTTAGGATGCAATAGGTGTTGATAGGCAGAATAATGAATTAATAATAAAAGGGAATTAATAAAATCTATATGGTAAATACAGTTTAAAAGTTCAATCCAGGTCCGCGGATATCCATAGTGGAAGCTAGGTCCGCTCTCAAAAAACATTATGTAGAACATTGATTTTCTCAATGTTTCAGAGTGACAGACTAAAATGTCATATGGGTGGCAGTGAAGGTCAGGGACCTCGACGGACCAGACCCAGGCAGCAAAGGCTGGCTCTGGGGACGTGGAACATCACCTGTGGGGGAAGGAACCGGAACTTGTGCGGGAGGTGGAGCGCTACCGATTAGATCTGGAACCGTACTCCTAGATAGGGGATGCACTTTATTCTACTCTGGAGTTGCCCAGGGTGTGAGGCGCTGGGCGGGTGTGGGGATACTCACAAGCCCCCGGCTGAACGCTTTTACATTGGAGTTTACCACGGTGGACGAGAGGGTTGTCTCCTTACGCCTCCGGGTTGTAGAGGGGAAAACTCTAACTGTTGTCTGTGCATATGCACCGAACAGCAGTTCAGAGATACCTGGAGAGGCGTGATTGGGAGGAACGGCCTCCCTGATCTAAACCCGAGTGGGTGTTTGTTATTAGACCTCTACAACAAATACCATGTTTGAACATAAGGATGCATGGTACCAGAGCACCCTAGGCCGAAGGTCGATGATCGATTTTGTAATCGTATCATCGGATCTGAGGCCACATGTTCTGGACACTCGGGTGAAGAGAGGGGCAGAGCTGTCAACTGTCACCATCTGGTGGTGAGTTGGGTCAAGGGGTGGGGGAAGACTCTGGACAGATCTGGTAAGCCCAAGCGTGTGGTGCGGTTGAATTGGGAACGTCTGGAGGAGGCCCCTGTCCACGAGATCTTCAGCTCACACGTCCGGCTGCGGCAGAGAGCTGTGGCCTCAAGGTCTTAGGTGCCTCAAGGGGCGGTAACCCTCGAACATCGTGGTGGACACCGGTGGTCAGGGAAGCCGTCCAACTGAAGAAGGAGGCCTTCTGGGATATATAATCCTGGAGGACTCCAGAGGCAGTTGCAAGGCAACGACGGGCCCGAAGGGCTGCAGCCTCGGCCGTTGAGGCGGAGTTGGAGGCTGATGGGGAATCATCGTTAATTTCCCTGGCTGAAGTTACTGAGGTAGTCAAACAACTACACAGTGGAAAAGCCTCGGGGATTGATGAGATCCGTCCGGAAATGCTGAAAGCTCTGGATGTGGAGGGGGTGTCGTGGATGACGCGCCTTTGTAACATTGCGTGGAGGTCTGGGACAGTGCCGAAGGAGTGGCAGACCAGGGTGGTGGTTCCCCTATTTAAAAAAGGGGTCCTGAGAGTGGCAGCCGAAATGGGTTTCCTCAGCAGGGTGGCTGCCGTCTCCATTAGAGATAGGATGAGAAGCTTGGCTCTCCGAGAGGAACTCAGAGTAGAGCCGCTGCTCCTTCACGTTGAAAGGAGCCAGTTGAGGTGGTTTGGGCATCTGTTA
>JAODUG010035866.1:0-18019 GCA_027564795.1 Aphredoderus sayanus
AGAGAGAGAGATAGTGAGGGACAGAGAGAGAGAGAGAGAGAGAGAATCAGACTAGTGGTGGGGGGATATGAATACTTAATTAACTTCAATGACGTCAATTAGCAAATTCTGGGCCAGGAATCTGAAGGACATAAAAAGGTAAATTGTAGTCACTCTCACTTTAGAATCGTTGCTAAGTAACAAAAAGGTTAGAATAGCAAAAGGGTTTATAAATATAGCTAACTTGGTCTGGAGGCAGTAGTTTATTAGCCATCTTGACTTCCTCTTCCTCTTCCTCTTCCATAGTTTAACCTTGAGGCAAGCCTTCTGACCTGCAAGTCTGGTACCCAGCCTGGGTTATGTTCTATTGTCAGCAACGGAGGAAATCTTAATTCATAACATAGTCAGACCTACAGTATATGTAGCCAGACAAACGTTTATTTTATTTTATTTTTATGTACAGTATGTGCATGTGCTGTGTGCTTCATCAGCACACAAAGAAAGTGTGACTCCACTAAAGGACAGTTATCAAAATGCTAATTCTGCATAGCTTCAAATGAAGGTGAAATAACTATGTTTTTACTACTGAGGATCCCCCCAGAAAGCCATTACAAGGAGCCATTTTGTGAGCTGCCTTTATGCAGGGAAGGCTTCTGCAACTGTTCCACATCCCATACACCACTGCAGTGTCAGTTACATAAGGCCTCTGGTACCAGTGGAGACAGAATACCTTATAAGCCACAGAGGGAGAAAAATAACCACGGCATGGCTATCACTTCTTTACATAAGGGGGGCTGAACTATATACTCTCTCCTATGTCTCTCCTCTCAAGCAGTTACTGTTGACAGATGTTATCCTTTTTTGCTCTTTTGAGAGAAATTGCTCTCTCTATATGGCAAGATGTCAATTTGATAACTTTCTGCCCTATCACTCTACTGGGGACAGAGACATACTGTAGTTATGGCTGCTGTCCTGTCTTGTGTTATTTTGGTCTTTGTCTGGAGCTGGACTTTCTTCTCATACTTCCTGGAAACACTAACTGGACTGGAATTTAATATTGATTTGGAATCAGTTTGCATTATATGTTTGTCCTCTGCATGCCACTTCTTTTGTACAGTATGTTGGAGGAGAGCAACAATTTATCAGCTTTCTTTTTCTACCACACCCCTCCCTGCAGGAGATTGTCTCACCTGTGGTCACAGGGGTTAAATAGGGGCAGAACAATCCGGAACACCATTCTGGCACCCTCTCAAACATCCCATATAAATATAAAGAATAGAATGTGATTTGACCAGTCATCTTTTGGTAAAGTGGGGAAGAAAACTGGATTGGCAACAGGGTCTCACAACATGCTTCTTTGCCATAATGCTGATTTACACTATCATTAGTTATTGATTACCGACTCGGAGCCACTGCTCAGAGTAGCTCAATTTAAGACTTCTGATGTAGAACACTGCCAGGCCTACCTACATACAAATACATTTATTTATTCTAGAATTAAAGTGTGTTGATTATAACTATGCATGTATTGAAGAAAACTTGCATTGGGCCACTGTAGCAAAGAAACAATGCATTACCCTCATGCCACTTTAAGATAGAGTCAGCGATGTGAAATTCAGGGACAAAGTGGGAGGGAACATTGAAGGGAGATTTGTTTTTGTTTTGATCAAGTTCAAATATCAACAAACTTTCTCAATTATCCCTGACTCCACATTTAATGCACATTATTGGAAATATGAAAACTATACACAGCTGGAATTGGAGCATACCTAATGCCAGATGCTAATAGAAACTGGACTGCTTCCAGATCATTAGCAGGGATAAATATTCTGCAGGATTTATGAAATGTTGAAAGTTCACATTTATATAATATATAAAATATCTGGTATGCTCAAGTATGTGAGATTTTGTGCAGGTACAGTTATATAACTAAATAACAAATGTAAATTCATATATGTTCATTTGTCCTCCTAAAGGTGAACGCAAGCATACACCTTTTTATTTACACTAGAAATCTGATTAGAAGGCAGCAGCACTTTAGGCAAGGCTTGGGTGTTGGATAGAGTCAATAACCACACATTTATGCTGTTTTTGTTCTGAAAGATGAAAATGCTAAATGTTTTCTTCTAAATTTGGCACAATGGGAAAATCTACTGAGGATGTCATGAATTAAGCTGCCCATTGATCCAAAAATTGCAATGTATGTTAGTCTTTGCAGAATAAGCTGCATTGTTGGTTCCTATAGTGCTCAGATAACCTTTAATAAAATATGATGGGCCCGCAGTTTTTGGAAAATAGATCAGCAGTGGTGCAGTGGAAGCAATTGGTATTTTGTATGGTGTTGTGTGAAGCAGAAAAAAAAATATTCAAATAAGATGAAAATTACATAATACCCAGTGGCAACAGGGCAGTCATAAACAGGGAGACAGAAAGAGAGGTATAGGGTTTATGTTTATAGTGTGGCAGTAGTAAGGCTACGCTAATGTTATAATAATGCACACACATAGAAGACTAAGAGCTTTACATGTCTACATTGACTACAGTAAGTGTAATACACAAAACATTACAGGATATGCTTCAACTCTGTCCATCCTGATATATTGCACCACCTAGTGGATACTTTCAGAACATGATCATGTTATACGCGAATCTGCCAGTAATATTAAATATAGCATAAACATAAGTTTGATAATTATTCGAGACAATTATATTGTTGCATATTTTACCATTCTGACATATGTCTTTCTGACATAATATTGCTCCTACGTTACTGTAATTGTCGAATCAATAAATATGAAACGAAGAGCATTGGTTTACTTAATGTCATGTTTCCGTCACATTCCCAACCATCAGGTCACATGGCATGAGACCTTGCCTCAATGTGAGGCTGTTTTGTATCTCCAGGTACAGTAAACCTACATCATATTAACGTTATCTCTCCATATCGTATGAAACGTTTCATATTACAATTGCCAATGTTGTTAGGTTTACAACTTCAGTGGATTGCTAACGCAGCTGAACTCCATTCATTTCACAGTTAATGTTTATACTGTACATTATGTGTATGTATACTCAACTTAACAAGGATATAATCTTACCCCATACTCTTTCCCTAGTACGAGGAGAACGTGTTTCCTGGAAGAAACGATGCTGGCCGTTGGTTGCTTTTTAGCAAGCAATTTCCATAGAGGAGCAAGGCTCCTCGGGTTTGCCGTGAATGCACACTGTGTGATCCTACGAGGCTGTCTCTCGTCCTCTACCATAAAGACGGTGCGGCTTTCAGCACCATCACTAACCAGTGGACATCTGAAGTTAAAAAGGCGTTCAGGACTTTATGATTCTTTACGAAAGCACACACATAGAAGCTATAAGCACTATCCCAGCAGCCTGAATTCTCAGAGGTTATTTTTTTCACAGGGCCCCAAACCCTCTGCAAGAACCGCAAATATCAAGCTGGGCACCCGGCTGGTGGTGACCCTGTTGTTTGGTGGGGGTCTGCTGGGTACCTGGTGGTATGTGTATACAGAGAAGCAACACTTGCAGCAGCGGCAGCGTCTTGAGCAGCTTAAGCGAGTAGCGCTGGGCCAGGGAAACTATAGCCTCTTGGACCACAAGGGCCAGCGCAGGACCAAGGGGGACTTCCTGGGCAGCTGGGTGCTGCTGTACTTCGGATTCACACACTGTCCAGACATTTGTCCCGAAGAGCTGGAGAAGATGAGCGCCGTGGTGGCTGCCCTGGACAAGGACCCCACTCTGCCCCCTGTACAGCCGCTCTTCATCACCGTGGACCCCGAGCGAGACGACGTGGCCGCTGTAGCTAAATACGTCAAGGACTTCCACCCCCGCCTGATTGGGCTGACGGGCACAACGGAGGAGGTTAAGAGCGCCGGGCAGGACTACCGGGTGTACGCCAGCCCCGGTCCTAAAGACGAGGATGGGGACTACATTGTGGACCACACCATACTCATCTACCTGGTCAACCCGGAAGGCCTGTTCATCGACTACTATAACAGGATGAAGAGTGAAGCACAGATCGCTGAGAGCATCAGGAATCACATGAAGGTCCATGTAAAGCTGTGACAGTATGGACCACGAGTACACCAAGTCATAAAGTTAAACTGATGGAAACTGACTGTTGTATGTTGTTGCTTGTAGTGGTGACTTCAACAGAGTACCACCCAAATTATTGGCAATGAAAGCTTGCCGTTTATATTCAGTAAGGTTATTTACTAAATGGAATAGCAATCATTCTGTGTGTATACTGTAATTTCTTCCTTAAAACGTTCACACTAGCACTGCCTGTCGACTTTTTATATATATATATATATATATATAAACAAAGTCAGCAAAAAAATAAACATCCTCTGACTTTCAACTGTTTTTACTTTCAGTAAACTTAATATGTGTAAATATTTGTATGAACACTAAAAGAGTCAACGCCATAAGACATAAACTAAACATGTTTAACAGACATGTAACTAACTAGAAATATAATAATGTGTCCCTTAATGAAGGGAGGCTCAAAATCAAAAGTACCAGTTAGTATCTGGTGTGACCACCAGCTGTACTGCAGTGCATCTCCTCCTCATTGACTGGACCAAATTTGTCAGTTCTTGCTGTGAGATGTTACCCCACTCTTCCACCAAGGCACGTGAAAGTTCCTAGACATTTCTGGGGGGAATGGCCCTAGCCCTCACCCTGTGATCCAACAGGACCCAGGCGTGCTCAATGGGATTGAGATCCGGGCTCTTCGCTGGCCATGGTGGAATACTGACATTGCTGTCATGCCGAAATTCACTCACAGAACGAGCAGTATGGCTGGTGGCATTGTCCTGCTGGAGGATCATGTCCGGATGTACCGATCCTGTGCAGGTGTTGTTACACGTGGTCTTCCGCTGCAAGGATGATCAGCTGTCCTTCCTGTCTCCCTGTAGTGCTGTCCTAGGCGTCTCACAGTGCGGACATGGCAATTTATTGCCCTGGCCACATCAGCAGTCCTCATGCACGTTCACGCAGATGAGCAGGGACCCTGGGCATCTTTCTTTGGGTGTTTTTCAGTTGGTAGAAAAGTCTCTTTAGTGTCCTGCGTTTTTAGAACTGTGACCTTAAATGCCTACTCTCTGTAAGCTGTTAAGGTCTTAACAACCATTCCACAGGTGCATGTTAATTAATTCATTATGGGTAACTGAACATGCATGGAAAACATTGTTTGAACCCTTTACAATAAAGATCTGTAAAGTTATTTGGATTTTTACAACATTGTTGAAATACAGTCCTGAAAAAGGGAAGTTTCTTTTTTTGCTGAGATATATATAATGTGTGTGAATGTCATGTCCGTGTTGTGGCGAGTGCACCCGTCATTTTGACCCATAGGACAGCGGGAGGGTTAAGAACTTTATATAGGTCTATAGTTTAAACATACAAGGATAAACAGATGACTGCTAAGATTTAGTAAGTTACTCTTCTCAATTTATTTGAGTTTTAAACAATGCATACAAAATGAATTACAAATCATCTCATCCATAAAAGTCTGACACTGCTGTAACATTTTTCTTTTTATTTGAGGAAGAGATGACAATTTATTATTAGCAGTGATTCTTTGGAAGTTATTTTATAAAAATAATCTCAACATTAAATGAGGAAATACAGAACAATACACACGCACGCACGCACACACACACACACACACACATGTATATATATAATTGTTGAATTATACAGATTATAGATAGTAAAACAGGCATCAATGTGTACAATAAATTGTAGCCAAATAGTATTGATTAAAGCTGTTTAACAGGCCTAGAATCCTTTCTAATAAATTGGTCAGTAACCCCTGCCCCCCGGAATAAGTAGGACCAGGTTTGTTTAAAAAACTTTTTTGGAGATGATTCAGATTAGCCGTTTATCGACATTCTGAGTAGAATTGAGGTTTCTGTATAAAAACTGTTGCTTCTCTGATTTGCTAAGGAATCTAGTGGCCATAATGAAATAAGAGCATTTGTCAATACAAGTTCTGTACCTACACGTAGGTATTAAACTCTTGCGCAGAGCCAAGTGTCTTGAAGCGCTCGTTGGCCCTATGTGTGCTGAGGAGGGTCAGGCCCATTGTGTCTATGCTCTCCTCCAGACCCTCCACAGAGTCTATCTCCACTGTGTAGTCGTTAGCCTGCAGGACACACAAACAACATGTGAAAAGATGGGATTTTCATAGAAAGTCTGGAGCACTACCGGTCGTGCTATTGTTTTGTGTTTAGACAGAAACAGGGTTTTATAAACTCAATGAACAAGGTTAGCAAAGGCACTCTTTCAGTAAAATGAAATTACAATACATATATTCTAACAGCATGTCCAATACAGGATATTCAAGACCTAAAAAGACCATGTTGGCATACTTGCATACTATATATTGACCATGTCTTCCTCATGCCAGTTTAAAGGGTTTAAAAATAATAAGTCTTTAATCCTCATGTTGTCCTCCGGGTCAAAATAATGCATGTGCAGAAAGGAGGTGCCAATCCTAATTCTACATCTTACACAGACATATGATGTGCACTGCTGGCACAACATGGTGTAAATACACATAGCACTGACAATAAAGAGAAAGACACAATCTGATTGCATCATCTTGTGGCATTACAAGATAAAGCGTTTGAAACAGGAGGATGACAGGAGGGTTATTAAATGAGATGCGTCTTTACTGCCCCTACTTCCATAATGAAAATGTGTGAAACGTAACCCTTGTGACGTGCACTGGGTCAAAATGACCCAAATCACTAGCTCTTTGTGGCAGATAGAAGGTGCTAAACCTAATTCTACAGCTTACACAGACATATGAGGTGCACTGCTGGCACAACAAGGTGTGTTTGAAACACGAGGATAACAGGAGGGTTAAAACGCACAAAAAACAACACACATACATTTATAATTAATAAATAAATAATAAATAAATACAGACAGCAATGGCAATAAAAAAACACACAAAATCATACACAATCAGATGGCACCGGCAGGTGGCCAAATGCAATATTTTAAGGACATCATGAGGGATATATATATATACATACATACACACACATATATACATACACACACTTCTCTTTTTGTTTTATATATACACAATGTTTTAACAATAAATATCCACTATTTACCAGCTGGAGGGATGCCAGCATGTACTTGCAGGCTTCAAAGTTGTCCAAGCCCTGAACTATGGAGGCAAAGGACTTCCTGTGGCCCACAGTGGTCAGTGACCCGACAATCCTGTCCCCGTAGTCGTGGATGTCAAAAACTTGGCGCTTCTCCTTGGTAGTGAAGAAGACAAACAGGGACAATACTACAAGATTCCACAGGTGAACTTTATTAAAAATGGTTATTTTGTTTTGGTGGCACCCTTGGCTTTGTAGTTTGTACCTGCTGTGAGAGCTCAGGACAGATCTTGTCCTCCCAGTCCTTAATTCTCCGTGACAGTGCCGTCTCTTGTGCGTAGCCCTGTGCATTCACAAGGAACTCCTCCTGGAAACGGTTGGAGAATTTATTTTTTAAACTAACACGCCAAAAAGAAGCGCAGCCTAATTTGTATTCTATTTTAGTGATGGTAATTCATTAGTCAGATGTACCACACTCCTCTTCACAAGGTCTTCGTAACTCATGTCATCTCCCTGGCCCACTGTAATGAATCAAATGAGAAAAATAAATGTCCGTAGCCACACAAAGGCTAACTCTGTGTTTCCTAATACAGGTCCTAAAGGCCCCCTGCCTACCAAGTTGTAGAAGCCTGAAAACGACCCATTAATTTGAGTCAGGTGAGCCTACAGGACCAGTATTGGGGAAAAAGCTAACAGGCTTGAAATCGTAGCACATGTTTAGTCAGTGTGAAGGGTGCACTCTTCAGAGTACTGACTGCAATGTGTTCTGACCTGGTGCTATAATGTCTGGCCCGCCCCCAAACACATCAGGCATGTCATCAGGCAGAGGTTCGTGCTCAGTGTCGGACAGATCCTCATCGGCACCTTCCACAGGACAAGTTATGCTATTACTTCAAGTTATGGTGACCTTACTTTCAGGGTTGTAGTATTGACCGTTTCTGAGCAGTAAATTCACTTGACTTATCCACGAGAAAATTCTGTTCTTGCAAGTCAACGTGTGGAAACAAAAAATACAGCCCTGGACAAATCTGACACCACTGCACTTAAATAGAAATTGTTGTTTTGTTTTTTGTACACATTTAAAACGTTTTATATATAAAACCACAGAATCAGCTGTATTTTAATTTATTCCAGAAGATATGTACGTATATTTTAAGGCATACATATCACAAGCAGCATTTAAAGCACCATTAGCAAGTTTATTTTCTTAAAGCCAACCCACATCACTTTCACTCTGTACTATTTATCTCGTATAGCACAGGAATAGATGGAATACTCTGGAATGGATTATGTGCAAGTGGAGAAACTGGGGGGTGAGGCTTACCCTGTAATGCATGGTACCTGAGTTCTTCAGACTCCTTGTCCTCAGGCTGCAGCAATGTACACCTCAGATCCTCATCAGAGACAACCAAACCCTGAGACGGCAAAACATGCTAAATTAATCTGACGCACATAACACTATGTTGAGAATCACCACTGAACCTTGAATGCATAAAACGTACCGCTTTTCTGAAGACCCTCTTCCGAGTCTTTATCTTATCTTTCATTTTACTCAAATAAATGTAGTTCAGGTCTGTAACAGCATAGGACAAATCACATTTGAACAAAACTCTTGCTACAGATACGTGACTACAGATACGTGACTAGTTTATATAGGGGGACTTCTCTGTTTCAATTTGCCCTTGTGGTTGAAACCAGTATTACAGACATTCACATTTCCACACACTGTGCTCCTAGGATCATGGTATTCTCTTGGGCAGTTGTGTTTTTATCAGTTAGTTAAAGTAGCCATGTCAGGGTGTGAAGCTTTAACCATTTCATCAAGACTGCAGCAGAGTACCTGTAAATGTGGGCCCGTTTTTTAACTTGTGCTCTGGCGGATCGACTGCAGGAAAAGGAAATAGTTCAAGTCAGTTCAAAAAAACACCAGCAGCTAACAATCACAGACCTAGGATATAAAAATATATAAAATGCACAAGAATCACTCACATATACCAGTGTACCAGGTCCTAAAGTCTTGAAACAAGGGAGGGGGTTTTCTTTTCCTTTTCCCAGCATCCTCCAGACCATCGAGAACCTTGTAACATTTTCCTAAAAATAGTACCCAAAAACGAAAAAACATTTACAGCAAAAAATGACTGTATAGTGATTATGTAGGTTTTTTGAGTTGCCTGTATGACTGTGATGCAATTTCCTACCTGTTTTGAGACACTTGTCCTCTCCAATTATAGCATAAGGGTCATGTAACTTCCATACATTTTTCTGTGGAAATGAAAAGTCAATCCACAGATCGACTATGTCACATATTTATTATATTGATTCAGGTGTAGTTTTTTTAAGCCTCCTGTTGTCCTCTGGGTCAAACTGACCCAATGCACTAGCTCTTTGTGGCAGATAGAAGGTGCTAAACCTAATTCTACAGCTTACACAGACATATGATGTGCACTGCTGGCACAACAAGGTGTGTTTGAAACCAGAGGACAACAGGAGGGTTAAAAGGCACCAAAAAAACAACACAAATATATAAAGAAATAAATAATAAAGAAATAAAGAAATACACAGCAATGACAATAAAGAGAACCACAAAATCATACACAATCAGATGGTGCCATACTACAGTATGATATAATTAAGGAGAACAGAAGGGTTAATTTTACTTGTAAGGCACTGCTACATCCCTTAGGTAATGATAAATAAATATTATCTTTCAAATAACACAATCTAACATCTCTATTCAAACATTCTCTGAACCACAGTTTGTCATTGGCTGATACACCTAATATGAGTAGATAAATAAGGATGCATACAGCATGTTGTAGCTCCTCTTCCCTCTTCAAATTTTTGCGGTCCTCCTCTGAAGGCTGGATTTGTCTCTCTCGAAGCATCCTGCCTTCGCTTGGACCCTAGGAATCAACTCAACACTTGTATTCTGCGTGTTCGGAACAAACGGGGTGCACAAATTACAATGTTTTGAGAATGGTGTTTCCATTCACTCTAGGGGCTCAGGGCTAACCTGGTGTCTGTCTACGTGTTCCTCTGGTTCATTGTCCATTTCCACGTCGTTGTCATCCATAGGGAGAAAGTTATCCCCTTCTTTGTTGCCTCTATCCTCGCCAACATTGGAGGCACCCGCGTCCTCTGGATTAGAACAAAAATAAAATATCAGTTTTCCAGTAATGTCCAAAATAGTGAGCCCAAGAACGTAATGAAGTAACGCATCAGTTAAGTAAACATTTAAAACGGTACCTCTTTCTACAATTACTGCTGACCTAGCAACTGCCTGTGAATCCATGGGAGCCCACGAGCTGTTGTCCTGACTATTCCCAGGTATGTTTGAGAAAGCCCTTCCCAGGTTGAGCAGGATGAGGCCATCATCGCCTGGGATGAAGGTGTTTATCCGGAAGTCTTTATGACTGCCTAATATCTCACCCTTCATGCTGTAGCAAAATAAATTATTTTAAATGTATTTATTCTGATCTGTATTCTGTCAGTACTATTCTATGCATTTTCAGGCTTTATAATGCTCACTTGATGAGAGGTAGTCTCTGCTTCTCATGGGTCTCAGGTAGGATGAGTGATTGTGGAGGCAAAGGCACCACATACACTGGCTGAACAACATCGAGCAACAGAGATCTCAGTTCCATTGACATACAGCCATCAAGCAAATACCCCAAAGAACAAGTAAATGCATAAACAATGATTCTACATCAATGACAATGTGACTATAATGTCATCACCTTTGTGGTGTATAACTTAGCCATAAAAACTACTGGAAATGAATAAAACCCACATTTGCAAGTGGGTATACTGACCATGTTAGAATCAGTCACTTCTGTTTTGTTGGAAACAATCGTCTCCAAATGTTTAAACTGAGGGGGAACGAAACCAAATCAAGTTAAAACAAAACATTTGCCAATACACATAAAAATAAGTCACATCTTGTGTGGCTTCCATTTCTTACCGTATCCTCTTCATCATGATCAGTGGTGCCACTTGAGTCATCTTTCTCCGATGCTGTCGACTGCTTATCACGCCTGCCAAAAGCCCGTTTTAAACGAACACTCTTAACTTAAACAATGTGGAGGACAGACCTCCATGTCGAAACATAATACATATTTTTCAAAGCTTACTCCAATATGTGAACATGTTAAGATATAAATATAAAACTGCCAATGGGTCACATATTAGTTTGTGTTACATTAAGTAGCTGGGACAAGAGCTTACTTCTTATTTCTGTCATTGATGTACTCCAGAGTTTGATATACCAGCCTGTACAAGAGCTCAACCTATAACAAAGGCCAGGGTATTTTATTGTACTCAGAGTTAGATATGATTAGATTTTGTTTAAAAGTACTTGGAGACTTACCTTCTTGCTGTAAATGCATGTTGATCCTTGGATAAGCAGCGCTGCTTCTGCAAAGTTCAGCTTGATCATGCCCCCATCAAAAGTGATGCACATCTCATCCAACTTTTAAGGAATGGAAGACAGAGCTGTTATTAAATAGTTAATAATGGCCTACACGTAGTTTTGTCAATACCAGAAACCATACCTCCTCCAGGTAGTCATTTAATTCAGATGCCACATCTATGTCCCAGTTTTTGGTGAGCTCACGTATAGGTTGTAGCAAATGCCCGAATCGGTTTTCTGCAGACTCCATGTCTCATTCACTGGAATTCATAGCGAACATAAAGCTGTGTAATGGTATATAATTAACGTATTTACACTAGAAAGGTGGGATTTGGCTAAGATAACGTCACAGTAGCTGTTAAAGATATTAGCTTACTACAGTACGGTACTGTACTGTATATCAACATTGTTGACAGGCAGCTTTGCAGAGATACAGTACTGTACGGTACAGTAGCCTAACGTACATACTGTAGCAGTATAACAGGCAAGCGCGAACACGTACGTTATAAATGCACACTTCTTGAAAATGACAGAAATGAACGTGATGAATCAAACACCAAAAACAGCCGCTCATATAAAATAACGGTATATTACTGTACAAGATCTTTAGTTTAGTGGTGGAAGCAAGCAACCAGACAGGCTCGAAGTTGCCGCGCATAAAATCTCTTATTCGTCGATGTTTACGTGTTCTTGGAAATGCTACTGCCACCTAACGTCGTTGTAAAGTCTATGCCGCCTGCATTTGGGGGAAAAGTCGCTTTGCCACAAGGTGGGAGCAGAGTTACAATTATTCCAGATTCTTAGTCTACAGGGTATATTATTTCAAAGACTAGCCTTCTAAAAGAGCTTGAGGTAAAATTGTTATCTCTTAACCCGTGCGTCTCTTCTCTCTGAATGCAGCAAAGTGTATTTTAGATTTTAAAGATGGAATATGTTAGTCTACATACAAATAAATGCCCCCTATACCACGTTAGAACAATATAATTAGTGTAGAATCTCAATATTTGTTTTCTCATAGTGACCAACATAGATAACATAAACAGAGGGGAGTTGTTGTAGTGTCTATCTATCATCAGCAGGCTACCTTAAAACGCATTGCTCTTTACCACGTGACTCGATTCCTGGAAAGTTCCTGGAACTGTACTTTTGTGTGGGGCTGTGTTTAGGGGTATAAAATGTAATGGTGATATCTTTATTAAGGCTTTTACATTCAATCGATTTTATTCCACACTAAAATCGTTCTTGGCTGAATGCAGTGTGTGGAGGGACTCAAATTCTGAACAGGAGGTATGACCCGTTTCTGCGCTGCGCGTCCTCTCAATTGAAAGGAGGCAAATCACATAAATGAACGTCAGTAGATCTCACCGTGAGACGAAACAAGAAAACCTTTGCATATCTGGAAACTGGCACATTCACGGCCACAATGTATGGATGTTAAATAAGCGTGGACTGCTAGTCTTGGTTGGATGCGAGTAGGCTGCCTCGCCCTCGCCAAACAACGTGAGTTTCCCGCACCCGACCGGTGTTGCACCGAAAATGTTCATTTGGCTGTGTGTAGCCTATAAGGAGTGTTTTTCGCTTAGACAAAAACAACACAGCCAACACTGATTTTTGTATCTGATTTGTAAGGTGGGCAAAGGAACACTATATATGTAATCTGTAACTACTGTATGATTAACTAAATTTAAGACAAATGGTTCAAGAGACACATTCTGCAGTTGTGATAATATATACATGTTATTGATAGACAGACAAAATGGTAAATGAATAATATCGACCAGTGACCACACCAATTCTTGAATGTTAGCGAATAATGATAGTTTGATAAATTGATAACAACTTAAATGTTATGGGTTAATAATGTAGTATATTAGCTATGTTTTGCTTTGTTTTGTTATGTGCACATTAGTAGCCTAGGAGAATGCACTAATCGTCCTGCAAAACATCTCCACAAGTAGACTGTATCGTTCCCAAATAAAACAATAACATATAATAAACTAAAATAAACAAGGTAAAAACATAGTGCGCACAATATATTCATTATTTTCGAAAAACACATGGCTGAGTATACTTTAGTTGTAATTACAATACAACATGTTGCTGTAACCCCTAATGACCCTTATAAATACCCGTTTTAACAGATTTTCAGAGCCGCAATTGCCAGAAGAGGAGGTGCGAATAGGCCTATCTACATCTTGGAATATCGGGCAGACTTAACACTCGTTCGATGTCTGTGCTGTGGGCCTACAACTAGGCAAAACGGGGCCTCTCCAATGACTTGCCAGTCATCCGAATCTACAGAAACCATCGAAAATGACAGTCGTGTGGACAACGAAACCAGGCTTGTAGAAACGGAGGAGAGTCGAATTGCACTAGCCATGAAAGACTTGAAAAACACAGGTAGGATTTCGTGTTTTCAGTATGAGCCAGCCACATTTGCATGTTTAATGCACGGAATTTCTTTAACAATTGCTTATACAGTATAGGTTATATGTTAGGGTTTATAGACTGTATAGGACCCATATGTCTCCATGGTTCAAATGTATACATAGGCTATCACACACTATGTGCAATTCTTAATGTTTAACTGCTGAAAGAAGTGTGACGGAGGCACATGAATGTAACCATATAAATTCCATTACAGCCTGGATTGTGCACCAAGAAAGCAGCATGGTGAGAAACATTAGTCAGATCACAGAAATTGTGAAGGTACTCGTTTTTCAAGAGCTTTGTGCTACAGTAGACTGAGCTCAGGACACACCTCTTGGCATTGTGAATAGACAGACACACCCAGTTTTCATAACTGCCACCACAATAAAATACCAAGTAATTCTGATATTCCAAAGAAGAGTCAGATTTATAATGGCTTCTCTTGTAAATAAAAAATATATACAACTTTTGCTTCCATGTCATTTCCATCCTAAAGCCTCCCTGTTCTCTGTCAATTTAATTTTGAAATTCAGAAAAAGAGCTGGAAAACCTGGGTATAAAACAATAGCATTATTGTGGGTTGTTAAATGGATTGTAATCTGAATTTGAATACGAAAACTCCAGTCAGAAATGTACTTCCTCTAGGGTTGCAATGCAATGTGAAAATTCTGAGCGTCTTCCAACATAATGCCATTTTTCAATATTAAAGGTAAAGGTGAACTTGCGTTGCCCATTAATCACATGAATACATGCACACAGCTCAATAGTGCTTCAGAATGGAAGACCAAAGGGCTCCAGAGGAGGGGGTGGATATTTGGATTGTTTATTTTTAATATATAAGATTTCAGTATTTTTTTTAGCTATTTCTCTCGTTGCAAGTCTAATAAACATATTTTAAATAATGGTGTTCTTTTGCTTCCTGATATGTGGCTGCATTCCCATCAGAACTGAGGTGTGATCAAGTTGAGTTGGGGGGAGTTCAGTGTACTGAAATAGAGAGAATGAACCACAACATAAAATAGATTTAACCATACTGTCTCTAAGCCATGGTTTACCCCCCTGCTGAGCTGACATTTTTAGATTGAAGATATGTAATCTTTAAACAGAGCTCCACAGGGATAACACGGTATACTGTAAACGGTGGGCGAATTGTAAAAAAGTTAAAGTCCCAAACAAACATACTGTATAAGAGGTGAAATCTGACACCCATAAAATTATATAATTTGATGTTGTATCAATTCAGTTGATAAATACTTCTGACTCTACTTATGTTATGCAGTATGTGAGCAATCACATAGTTCATTTTTTTCTATATTTTCTGTATTGTAGGCTAAACACTGACACGTATTCTTGTGGAAAGCACAGCCTGTCGGTGTCTGGATCTGGAATGTGTGCCACCATACATTCCCGGCACTTGTCTTAATTTTTGCTTGCCGTTTCTTTGGAACAGGCTGGTACTGGGGCAGCTTGACTGCCAATGAAGCCAAAGAGATTCTGCAGGACGCCCCAGAGGGCACGTTCCTGGTCCGCGACAGCTCCCAGAGGGACTACCTCTTCACCATCTCCACCATGACTTCCGCCGGCCCCACCAACCTTCGCATTGAATACAAGGACGGCAAGTTCAAGCTGGACTCTGTGGTGCTGGTGAAACCCAAGCTCAAGGAGTTCGACAGTGTGGTGCACCTGGTGGAGCACTATGTCCAGCTATCTCGCACCACCGGCAAAGGGGGCTCGAACTCTCAACCCTCGGCACCTCCCAACGGGACCATACAGCTTCTGCTGACCAAGCCTGTGTATACTGCCATGCCCTCTCTCCAGCACCTCTGCCGAATCACAATTAATAAGAATACCAGGCAGGTACAGGACCTTCCATTGCCCAATCGACTTAAAGACTACTTGACAGACTACTCCTATAATGTGTAGCGGCAACTGTGAAAGAGCACTAACTGACGGAATACTACAGTAGGTGTGCAAGGTGTCGGCTGTGTGTTATACCCATTTGACACCTGTCTAATCCCACCCTGATCCCCAGGACCCTGTGTGGAAACACCTCGTAAGTGATGCCATTATATTTTGTATGCCAATATTCAACCAGATGTTTTTCCACTTCTACGGCTATGAAGAAGTGATATTAGATAGTGTTATTCTATTTCCCTCCTCTATTAAAACCTGTATTTAATGAATTCTTAGAACAGAACCACTGCGCTCCTTTGCTGGCTGTGTGATCAATTCCTTATATTTCTATGTATTTGGACATAGTTTCTAGGCACCTAATCACACAACTTATAGTTTATGTTTGCTGATTGCAAAAGACAGAAAAGTTTAGGTTGCATGGTTCCTGTACGTTTTTGTGTCAAATCTGATAAGAGACAATGTTGCCATGCATTTTTGTAATTTGTTAATGGCCAAACATTAACCATCTATTGCATGTTGTACTGAACTGAAAAAGACTGATATTTACCAACCAAAATGATTATACTGACACACTAGGAGGCATTTTAAGTAGTGATAAGATTTTTACATGTTCTTGTTGAGGGTTGCTAGAACAACATAAAATGTCATTGTTAAGTCCTACACAATCATGAGACTTAAATTACACACGATAACCAGTGTTAGCTTGTTGTTTGAGAAACTGTTTACACCGTTTTCTTTGGACCCAGTGGCATTACAGACAAATGTAATTAAATAAAGTTTAAAATGCCTGCTTAAATGCCAACAGTGAAAAGAAGATTTATGTGAAAGCTCAATTTTTTATTTTTATTTCCTACTGTATTGAAAAATACTTTAAGGTCTGTAACTTTGGGCAAGACTGAGAAGCTAATGGTCATACATGTTGCTGCAGTCACTACCGAACCTTAAAGATAATTATCTTACCAACAATCTGGTTCGAGGACTGTTGCAAAAAACATAGGACAGAAATTACTGTAGCAATTGGATTGGATTGGATTCCATAAAAATCTTAACATTGGTGTGTTGATCTTAAAAAAAAACAAAAAAACTGTTTGTTTTCATGGCCAGGTGCTAGTTTTACAGTAGGTTACTCAGGTAACAGAGCTTGACTTCTGTAAGAGGTTAGTTCTCGCGCTGTTGTCCATGTTCTGATGCTCTTATAGTTGCTTTACAGACCCTGTCTCATGTCTGTGACGTGAGCTGCTGACACTGGTGATGTTTGCTGATATTTGTTCAATATCTATTAGATTTTGTTTTCCTCTATTTTTGTATGATGGGAAGATGTTCTTTATTCTCATGCTATGATTTTGATGGTGATAACGTGCAAGCCATGTACATTAAAATAGGTTTACTCTATTGTTTAATCCCTAGATCAACACAACTGTTTATTGTTGCAACATAAAACACATAGGAAAAATGTAAGTGGTATAATTTCTACTATGTGCGGAATGTGTCGGCAGACTATTGTGTGACACTAAGTATGTAGTCAAACTATTTCCATTGTGTTTCTAGGTACAGTTTGCGGAAAATAATAAAGCTGCACACAATTTGAAAACATGCATTATCCTATTGGTTGGAATGAAGATCACAAGTCCCCATCTGCTGCACTGGCAGGCAGCAATATGTTGTGAGCCCACTGTGCACCTGGCTTGTAGCTGTTGCTAAGAATATTATGAAGATAAACAGGTCTGTCTGTACACAAGACAAAATAACTTTTATACGGTGCTTAGTCCTGTAAATTGTTTTCTGAAGAAAGCAAATAAAACAAACATGGAATCAAGCGCATCACTAAGTACTACTCTATGTGTATTTAATTTGTTTTTGTTTTCATATTACAAAAATTAGCTTACTTGATGTCCACCTCTGCCCAAGATCTCTAGTTCAATATTAACCAACTGATTAAACATGTGATTAATTGGTTATTGCAGCTGTACACCATATTCTTCAGTAAAAACATATTGGGTAATCGTGACTGTGAAAAGGGCCAATCCAAAAAGGAGTCTTCAAATATATTAACAAAAAACTATTAATTGATGTGTGTTATGGCAGGATGAGTCATGATATGGAGTAAATTGTTTACTTTGGATGATCAATCTAAGCACAGTACATT
>JAODUG010035886.1:0-18016 GCA_027564795.1 Aphredoderus sayanus
GAATGAGTTTAGGGGCAAATTAGAGGTTTGAACAGTAGGATTGATGGCCAGCAGAGTAATGGATAGAAACACAGTATGAAGTCATTCAAATGCATTCACATGGATAATCATATCTATTTCCTCTCTCTCTCTCTCTGCCTTTCTCTGCCAGGAGGGGCTGGTTCCCATCATCTTATTGCCGTGCATATACTGAGCCACTTAACAGGTAAGAAGACTCCACGTTTTGGCCAGCACACTAACACACACACAGGTGGGGTGTCATGTTGCAGGTGGCTGTATTGTTGGCAGTGTCTCCTCTGGTTGCCCCTGTTAGACTGATATCCTCTTTAATCTTATTGGAGGAGTCTCCCCTCCTTTGACCTTTGATTCCTATTGTGTTTAATTCACATTCTGCCTTCAGTCATTTTGACAAGATCATTTACTATTTAGCCACAGTACCACCCTGTGTAGCATTCCAGTGCTAGCCTATCACAGCCTACTTGGTTTTGTTTGGTGGACACATATTAAGACAATTTTTGTATTTTGTCGAGTTCTTCAAATGGTTACTGCCTGGGACTTTATAAAAAATACAGGGCACATGAAATTTATCCATTGAGTTGGATATTGTATTGATAACATCATCTAATGGCCAGAACACCTGTTTATTGCAGGATCATTAAAAAAACAAAATGTAGCTTGAGTTGCTAAACAGGCAAGTACTGTACCAACCCTGGCTCCATGGTTCATGTATAACTTGGTTCAACCCAAGCTCCATGGTTCATGTATAACTTAAATACAAGTCAGAAGGTTTTCATGCAAGCACGGCAACACACCAGAAAATGGGATGCTGCTGTGCTTTGTTGTTGCTGTGGTGAATTTGTGGATAATGAGAAATATTGTAGAATTCTCCAGGCTTCTTCTCAGAGACTACAGTAATCCCTGCTGGATTGCTTCATTAGCTTCTAATATGCTCTGCCTCAGACTGAGAAGCTGCCAGCAGTCATACAGGCAGGAAGCATACAGTATAGACACTTCTGGCACACACACACACACACACACAATCCGATTTCCACTCATAATTAAACCTTATTACTCTCTTGAGGGTGTTTTTTTTTTTTTAATACCAACAACCCATTGAGAGTTACTGTGTGGTCGAGAGGGCTTGTAGTGATCTCACACACATGCACACACACACTCCACTGAAAAATTAATGGGATTTGTGTCTCATAATTAAATCTCTTAAAGGGGCATGGACATTTTCTGGAATATTTTACTATATTTTCCTTAACCTTGATTTAAATTGACACCTAGAAGCTTCTTTAACCCTTGTGACGCCCTTGTGACGATTGTATGGTTATTTTTATTGTCATTGCTGAGTGCATTTATTTCTTTATTAATTAATTAATGGGATAAAAAGGACAGATTATGAAAAAGTCACTTTTTCAGTGTTTTCAGTGCTACACTTGTGTATCTGGAGTGCCTCCCAACTAATAACAGTTGTTTCTGACCTTGCCAGCATTGACTAGCATTAGACCATAAAGTGTGTAGTCGGCTGCACCGCAACATGCATCATTACATTAACCCCCAGCCTCGTAAGATTCAATGAAATAACCCGGCGTTACCAGAAACCTAGTAGCCCTGCGTAGAAATGATTAACTAGAATGTTGTTGATATAGACTGGCTTGTGTGGCTAACCTAACCTAACCTAGGCTAGGCTATGTGTCTATGGCGTGGTGAAATGAGCGCACCCCTTAATAATGAATGAACGTGATCACTTTATATAGGCTATTTATATGCATGTTTCACATCTGCCAAATAATCATATCAGTCCTTTTATGACAATACATGTTAATACCCCAAAGGGACAACCTCACAGTCCTACACTAGCATGTGCCAATGGCTTGCACGGATACACTGGCTCAACCAGATCCACAGTACCTTGCATTTAGAAACTAATGTAATATGAACACGCACTTCCTTTTACCCCACTATTGTGTAAGGTCCTGTTTTGCCCTACTTCATATTTGAGTTATTAGTATGTTCTTAAAATGCTGATTATGGTTTCCCTAATCAGCGTCTTAAACAGTGTGACAAAGAATGTTGTCCAGCAACTAAGTGTCAGTATATGGACTCAAGGTACAGTCAAACAGTAACATACTGTACATACCTGTAACATCCATTGCAGTTTCCCTCTTCTTCTGTTTTATCTATTTTGTATATACTTTTAAATACAAGCCTGAAACAGTACATGTATGTACCACAACACACAGGATGCTAAAATATATCAGTACCCTTGGTACTGTACCATTGATTAAATATGGGTACATATCTGCTTAGCTTTTAGCCAGCCTTCAACCTTTTACTGTTAAAGATGTTCTATCTGTTAATTGTCCTTTTGCAAAGTCTCTCCCTTCACCTCTGGTGCTCAACGCTCCACCTGTGTCTTCCCCCAGCACCACGAGCAGCTCTGCCTACCGCAGCAGGAGTGTGGTCAACCTGCACCACCAGGACACGGAGACGGACGAGGCCACCATGGTGCTCCCGGTGGCCGACTACGGCGGCGGCGATGGCGGCGCCGCCGGGAGGCGCGCCACCAGCACTTTCCACAACCCCACCCCCAAACCCCCGGTCGCCGTGCCCGTCACCGCCAACAGCCACCACCAGGTGTCACCCAGTCCGTCCGCAGCCTCGTCGCTGTCCTCCGAACACAGCACGGTCAGTGGTGGGGAAGAAGACCGTGGCTCTATTAGCAGAAATTGAATACGCTATTCATAATTCTATATTTATTAGTGTATAATCATTTGGAACAAATAATCGTTGTTTTTGTAAGCTAAGAATTAACCATTATATATATGTATAGATAGGGGCGCTTCCACAGTGCCCGCCATGTTGCGCCGCCATTTTGTTCTACAGTAGCCCAGAATGGACAAACCGAACAGTGTCTATAGAGTGTCAAAATCGTTTTTTTTGTTGGTTCCTCGAAAAAGTATTTATTACATTTGATTTCAGCTTATTAGTTCTTACTGAAACGGACTTTGTAGGAATTTTCATTGCAATATTAGTGAGCGGAAATGGAGACCATGACCTTTAGCGTGCTTCACAATTAGCATGAAGCGTCATGTAATTTGGGTGTAGGATGGTCTAGTGGTCTGGGTGTTTGACTCCCAGCCGGAGGCTTGTGGGTTCGAGCCCCGGAGTACCTGGACTACCTGCAAGCATCCTTGGGCAAGATGTCTAACCCCAATTGCTCCGAGGCCTGCACCACCTTCGGTTTGTGAGTGTCCAACTACTGACAAACAATGTACTACATCTAAGTCGCTTTGGATAAAATGCCGTAAATGTAAATGTAATTTGGCTGCACGGGACTTTATTCCGCTCTTTGTTCTGCCCTGTCCAAGCTCTGGTATACCTATATCTCCCGTACACACTGCTGTAGCGACAGTATGCTTATGTCTGCGGTGTCAAATACACTTCTAATGACTTGGACAGAAACCGGACCGCGTTCTGAGGAAACCCATGCAGTCTTTTTCCCAGTGTGGGTTAGTGTGTCCACTGCAAGCCAACATCCCATGTGTTGGGACAGCATTAATCTGTGTTAACAAAGTATGTGATTGTGTTATATATGAATTGATCTACACCAGTATGTGGACTGAAAAGGAGAAATACTCATTATTTGTATTATTGTTATTCATGAGCCACTACACCGTTTGCATACAATGCAAAGCCGGCAGCCAAAGTTGTGGCTTTAAAGCTTCCCTATTCTGGCCTAATGGAAATCAACTGTGGCCTATCAGCCCCATGGTAGCTCAGACTAGCATGCATCTCTTTCTGCTTTCCTAGGCTCCCCGTTGACACATTTAGCACCCTAAGGTGGGTGCTAAATGTTAATGAAACGCAAGCGCATATAATACATTCGGTGCATGCTAATTGTATTGCTGTTTTCCAAGGTTCATCCAAGCATTCTAGCGTGTGTTCATTGATTGGGGGTGCAGACTGTCACTGCCAGTGGTTTGTGACGTTTGACTCTGCTGGAGGTTTAGTGCACAAAGAGTGAAAGGAGATCCCTGCCGCCTTGTCTTTATCTGCCCTGCGACATTCATTATTTACTTCCCGCTCCTGGTGCGTGTGTGCACGCGTGTATACATGCGCGTGTGAATGTATGATGTCTGCTCTGTCACTGGACATCTGGGCTGTGTTGTCCGACAACCGTGCTCTCTCTTACCCATTGTTTGTCTCTCAGTCTCTCTCTGTCTACCTCACTATGGAAACGCTAAAGCCTCCATTTTGCTATTAGCAGCACAGAAAGCCTGTGCTCCACCTCCATTCATAAACACACACACACACACACACACACACAAGTTATTAGCCAGTGGGAAAAAAAACACTTGTGTTGGGAGGGGAATGTCTATGACTCATGTGTGTAGTGGGGCGGGGGTTCATGCTGGTGATATTTACAGTTTTTAGAATTTCATTTTTCATGAGGTTTCATGTCTCAAAGTTATGAATAAGCATGACTGAGTGGGAGATGTGTGTGTGTGTACCTGCTAGGGCGTGTACACCTCCAGGGGTCACTGGGACCATCGGCTGGGCCGGTGACTCAGCTGCTGGCCTGGCATTGCGTTGGTGATGGCACGACAATGGTAGCTCTCTCCCTCTGTGGAGCTGTCCTCTTTGTTTATGTGGGAGAATCACAGTCTCTCCTATAATAGCTGCTCCAGTGTTTGTGTGGATTTGAGCTGGCCAGTACATCAATATAACATTGATATTGTGATACAGTATCGCTATCAATTCAGCTGTAGTCGTTGCTCACTCATAAACAGGCATAACAGTAAAGTGATGAAGCAGAGCTATTAAGTATTAAGTAACTTGATATGTTATGGTTTTTTCAGGTCTGGGCTTGAAATGTTTGATGTTTCCATATAGTAGATCTTTGGTCAAAAATGTTGTTTATACTTGCGTGGATGCATCTTGTCCATGTGTCAGAGAAACAAAGATAGACAGACTAGTGTTTATCTACACAGATTATAATGAGATATTGGGTTTTGGTAGACAAAATACCAGACAAATACACAAACCACCAGAAAAATGCTCCCTCACAGGTTCTGGGTGTTGTGCTGTGGAGAGGATTGAGTGAAAAGAGTAAGGAGAGAGAGCGAGATGAACCAGAATGATAGGCAAGGCAGACAATGATAATGCCTTGTTATCAGTTGTGTAGTGAAAATGAAATCTGGGAGACAGCTCTATGGTAGCTGTGAATTGGTATCTTGACCTTGGGTTAACTGTATCCTGACTAGACATGATTCATTTTTTTTAACCAATAGAAATGGGTAGTCTGTCCAATGTGGCCAAACTGGGTGTGCCAATTTGAGAATAGATTTGGCATGAAGAGGAGGATGCAGTCATATTCATGGAAATGATGCTATAGAATGCTGACATCTAGTGGAAATGTTTAGTACTGCATTGTTCATATTAAAGCTTGCTGGTTGTTGCTAGAATATTCAGATATTCTCATCAGAATTGTATGTGCATGTTCTGAAATAAATCCTTCAGACATTGCCTAGCATATTAACCTGTGAGCCTGTCTTAGAGAGGAAGTAAAATGATTTACTATTTAAAATGTGTAAAGTTTTGTAGTCGGTGCTCTGTAGCTTATCTGTCACTGGAATGCAGAGATCATTAACATATCTCGTGTGTGTGTGTGCGTGTGTGTGCATGTGTGTGCATGTGTGTGTGTGTGTGTGTTCATACCTGCCCCACACAGAATGATGCTATTCACTCAGGTGACAGACTGGCCTTTCCAGGAGGTTCAGATTCCACAGCATCTCGTGACATGTCACTACACACACACTTTCCCACGCTCCTCCTCCTCTGCCTGTCCATTCAGTTGTCCAGGCCTCTCTGGCCGTTATGCAGCACAGATGTTTTATCCTCAGGGCAGAAAACCTCCAAAGTGTCCAAATTGACAGATGGATATTTGAATGATGTATTTATTCATTTATTTATTCATTAATTCATTTATTTTCTTCACTATAGGCAACCCAGTCCAATGGAACTGCAAGGCCTCCACCTCCTTTCCTCACGTAAGTCACATGACAAGGCTTGTCTGTCACTCAGACGCACAATTTATACTCGCATTCTCTAACGGTCTCACTCTCTCTGTCACTCGTGGCTTCCCAGGGGAGGTAACCCGTTCGCTACAGTCAGGCTACGTCCTACAGTCACTAACGATCGCTCTGCGCCAGCCATATGATTGTCCCCATGGCTGGCCCTGTAACCCACGGCCCTGTACCCAGAACATGCAGCTCTTCTCTGGCCCTCAGTGTTCAGCATCACCCTGACCCAGGCTGCCCTCGGCCATCCTCGGCCATCTCCGTTGCAGCTGACATCTGATGCCATTTTAACCCTTGTCCGTTCAGAGATATTAATACAGTTTTATTTATGGAAAAGATGATCCTATATTAAAGGCATATCTTTTTTTCTACTTTTTTTCCCTTATTTTTCTGTGTGTCAGTGACGTTGAAACAACAACCTTCATAACTCGGACAAGATAAAAGAGAAGGATGGAATGCAAAGAGTCTGTGCACAAATATTTCACTGTATTTATGCTGTTGGTTCCGCTTGCTTGTTCTAGGAAGGAACTGTTGAATGATTTATTTCTGTTGCCATAGGATAGTAGAAGAATGTAATATATGGGACCTCTGCATTTCCCCTTTACATGCTAATTTTATTACCATTTTACACAGAAGATAAGAAAAAGGTATGATTGTGTTGCTCCCATGATAGTGGAAATACCTCTTTTGCAGGCCGTATATATACAGAAAACTATTAGATTTATTCTTATGTCCTTGTTATGTATACATTTCTCCAACTTGTCATAATGTTATGTCAGTTAATGTAGATTTAAAGTAGCACAGACACAGGATATTTTCTTGCGTAAATATTATTGTACAATTATTGAAATAAATATTTATGTTGCATTGTTCAGATTGCTGTAAACAATTAAGATTATGGACATTAGTTAATCTTCACCTAATATGTAACAGTCAAGTATTTTTATTACTTTTTGCTTTAAATCACTATGAATGGCATTTTTAAGTCTGTGTGTACATGATTATTTGGGTCCTTAAACTGCCCAAGATTGTGCCGTTAGAACATTTAAAAAATTTAAAATAAAGGTTTATTTCTGCAAATGTCCATTTTTATTTTCCTTATACAAACAATATTATGCAAATGCAATGTCTGGTGAGCGCAAACATATAAAGATTAGATAAATTAGGCAAAATGCTTTCAGTAGAACTCATTTATTTACAATTCTCTTGTATAAAAAAAGTAAGAATGTGAATCATAACAGCATGCACATGTCTACAATAGCATACAACCCACTCCCAAGACTTATTGTTTTCTTTCATCTGCCATGGACCGTAAGCAAACCAATCCTGCTCTGAGGGAAGAGAGACAGAAGATATATGGACATTCTTGATTGTCTGTGGTTTGGGAGAAAGAGTAAGCTGAGTATTATGATATACATCATTCACAAGCTTTGTTCTTCTTTCCCTCCCCACTTCGGCATGCTTCCTCTTATAGTACAGTTATGCACAGCGCAGGTCTACATATGACCTGAGTCCTTACAGGAGGAGTCTCAAATCAGAGATTTTGAGTCTGTTCTAGTTGGGGGCATTTTATACCTGAGGTCTGTATTGGCCCTACAGAAACATAACCTAACATAATTATACCAATTAGACATAGTCAGTGCAAATATGGCCCCACCCCGGCAAAACAAAGATGATCAAATCAACCAAAAGCAGATAAAATTATGTAAAGAGCACATGTTCGATAAATGTCCTCAGTGTTTGCCATAACACTCGGTCACAGGGTTATTCCACAAGTCTCAACAGACAGGTCATAATGATAATTCCACATGATGAGCAAAGACAGTTAAAGAACATATTACGATTTAAAAATTAAAATTAAATGGCTTCCACTTGACAATGCTGTCAGTGATTCAAATGGGCATTATGAGTTCAATGTCAGCAAGCACAAACAAAAACTATGCATTGTATATGACACAAAAGAAAAGCAATAGTAAATATAGACTTACACAGTATTAAAGACATTTTTTGATGTTATGCCGCACATTTTCACTAAGCCACAATGATCTATTTATTTCTAAGCCAGAAACAATGATTGATGGAATACCTATTTATTCACCCAACTAGGAAAGGCACCTATACAAGAGCTGGACAGTCAGACTGCAATCTTTATGTGGCATATGAAAATATACAAATGCTTTCCCACAGGAGCCACTTATACGATACTTAACAGGCTATAGATCAGGGAAATAACTTGTTGATCATGTATGGTACAATACATATAATAAATCAGAAAAAAAAATATTCTCAAATATATGGCAAATATATGTTTTGATTGTGAATCTGAGCGTGAACATCTTTTGTGTGTGTGCCAGAGAGAGAGAGACAGAGAGAGAGAGAGAGAGAAAATGTGCAAGTGCTTGTGCATTAGTCAGCTGCAGTTTGGTCCCCTAACCAAAGGTGGCGCCACAGTTGGGACACCTTCTCTGGCGCAGTGCAAAACAGAAGAGTATGCCCAATGGGAAGAAGAAAATGGCACACATGATCCCAAGGCAGGTGAAATCATCCTCAAGGACACCTACTCTGTAACATAAACACACGAGTACACTGTAAAAACAACACAACTGCAACAAGCAAATAGAAATACAGTTGTTATGCTGACACAGTAAAACAGTAACACAAACTTAAAAGATAAACATTTATATAGCCATTTAATCACTAATTATGTACACCCTCCTGTTGTCCTCAGGGTCAAACTGACCCAACGTACTACCTCTTTGTGTCAGATAGAAGGCGCCAATTCCAATTCTACACAGCTTGCACACACATATGATGTATACTAGCAAGTTTTCTGTTGAACTGCTTTTAACTCGCCCCCACTTCATAGCCTCAAGCTAGCCTCAAACTGAGCACATGTTCATTGAAAGAATACTTTGACAAGAACTATCACTTAAATCTGTACTTGTGAGAAAACAGACACAACTCTTATTTGTTTGACTCAAATGTATTTTGGTGTATAAAAAGGAAGTGATACATGAAGCTCCCAAGAACTGTAAAAACATCAGACCATTTGTAAATATGAAAATGGCCAGAGGAAGAAAAACAAAAAAACAATGTCAAAGAAATAATTTTAACAAGAAAGTCACCAGTTACTGTATATCCTAGGGAAGCTTTAGTCTTCAACCATTGTGCTAATGCTAGTCCCAAGACTGCAGTGATGACTCGTGTCATCTGTAAATTGGTTAGGCCTTCACAAAACAATTCACCATTTAACCCTCCTGTCGCCCTAGTGTTAGGGTTAGGTTAGACAAGAGGTATTTTGCCGGTCATTATTGCGATTTAATCCCCCGTTGTCCTTGGGTCAAATATGGTTAGATTAAAATTAGGTTAATAATTATTTTATTATTATTTAGTATAACCCTCTGCCTTTTGTGAGTAATTTAGACCCCAGGGTGACAGAAGGGCAAAGAGCTTGACTCCAGAAACTGAGTAATGCAGATTTGAAACCAGGGCAGGATAACCTAGTGGGTAGGATGTTCGGCTTCTGGTCGAAAGGTACTCGGTTCAATTCCTGATATGCCCTATCTGTAAGCGTCCTTGAGGAAAAACCCTACAGTACCTACTTCTTTAAACTTATAGTCACTGTACATTTCCAATTCTGGATTTTTCAAACTGAATTAAAAAGCAGACATGTTTATAGTTCACAGAGCAAGACCCAACTCAAATCTTTCTGTAGGACCTAGTGTGTGAGTGACTACCATATAAGCAGCATATATACTGACATAGGGCTGCACGATTCTGGCTAAAATGAGAATGATGATTTTCTTGCTTAGAATTGAGATCAAGATTCTCTCACGATCCCCCCCCCCCATTTCCCCAATATAATTGTTTGTTGCACTAATTTAAGTGATATAGAAGGGAAACCAAACACGATACTTGATGATAGGACTGGCACATCAACTGGACAACAGAAAGGTAATGTTTTTGTTCTTAACTTAAATGCAACAGCTTTAATCTGACACCGAACTTAAAAATATTATTTTCTTATTAGATATAGGTAAATCTTACAACAAGATATGCCAGATTTATTTAGCATGTCGTTTATTAAATTAATAAATGCTGCTCAGATGACTGGAAATGGGTACATGGCAACAACAAACTGAACTCTACATCATAGGCTACATTCGTGAAAGTAGTCGGGGGAAGGGGTTGGTGGAGCTCATAAAAACACCTCTGCCATGATTGTAGCCTATGGAAATCTCTGATTTTAAGGGGGTGGGAGTGAATATCTGCCTCTGTCTTCAAAAGGACAGTGCTGCATGTGTGTGCTAGAAGTACGCAAGACGCAGTATACAGTTAACGTGAAATTAGGTCTGCCTTTTTCCGAATAGAGTTGAAAGCTGGACCCTCATCTAAATCGAGGAATATAACCTACCCGGAGTAAAAAAAACATACAAACAGGCTGACTTAGAAATCATAGCCACTTAAATAAAAGGCCAACAAAATATTCCGTGCCTATTTAAATTCGTCTATCATTATGACATTTTCGGGACGCGGGATAGAAACAGCTGATCTACCTTAAAACATGATCGAGCTGCACAAACATGGCATAGTCCTTATTACTGTAGCCTATACTTGCCTAACCTGCAATACCGTTGTAATAAAAACCTAACCTAACCCTTAAAACATAATATTAATTGCATAAAATGATTGCGTTACTCTTACAGCCACAACCTCTCTCTCACACTGTCACTTGCTGGTGACTTTCATAAAACACACGCTGTCATGTGTATATTACTTCCAGCTGCTTTGCACCTTGTGATGTCACAGCGCATTGCTATTTGTCGACAGACATAGGAGGAGCGCTTGTTTTGATGCAGTTGGTTTCCATCAGAATCATTTTCATGTAGAAATGAGATCGCATGAATCGAGATTGTTTTTTGATTAATCGTGCAGCCCTACACTGACACAACATCTGCACACCTGGGCTTTTAAGAGACCTGGCAATGCTGCAAACAGTGCATTTAACCTGTATCAACAACTCCCATCACTACTCATCTTCTCCACTGTCATGCCTACTGTAGCAGTAGGCATGAAAGTATTATATTACTATGTATAGATAGTACAGTATAAGTATTAACAGAACACCACAAAATAGGAATGTGTCAAAATGCTTTACAGAAAAAAAATGCAATACTGCAAGCCAGTTTTACCTTCTCTGTTTCAAAGTATATTAAGAATAAAGACAACATTTATTTATAATCACCCATGTTAAAATATAATGTCCACGTATTACCGTATCTTCCTTTACACAAATACAGGACAATGCTTGTAAATTAAGTCATTAATGGGAGAAAAACATTTAGCCAGATTTCCAGTGTGCTAGTGATCAGTGTACATTGGTGATCTTTGACCCTGTACAGCCTAGCCAACCCAGTCACATGTATGAGTGTGGGATCAGCTGACTGCCTGATAACAGGATGTTGACTCAGGCTGTGAAACCAATGTGAAACCTCAAGTTGAAAATGCTGGTTAAACCAAAAGTCAAGAGGATTTAGCATTAATAGGAGGTACATTTGCCACAGTGATTACAGAAGAAGGGCAAGCGTTCTTCCTATTGAAGCGCCCCTGAACTTCATACATGTGTTTTGAATTTATTTGGCTCATCGAATTACAGCTTCTCAACTGGATGAAGTTATGAAGCGAAAATGACATAATCATAAGATTAATGGAGTGTGTGTGAACACCCAGACCTGAGCGCAAGTCTAATCAGCCACGTTTAAAAAAAAAAGTAGGTATAGTCATTCTCGGGAACACTTCCGAACTTCAAACTCAAATGAAAAACACCTCTCCCTTCAATACCATAGGATGCTCCCACTGAAGCGCCGCCCCACACATTGGAAACACATTGCAAAGCCTAGGGCATTGTTATTGTGAGCGGTGTTCGCCACTTTGTGTTTTTAATTACGGAGACAGGGCTGTGTAGAAGTACAGAATTATTTATTCAACAAGCAAATAGAACATGCAATTTACCAAAAAGCATTGTGTAAAACAAGTCAATCTATCTGATATTTTCTCAATTCCAAAACGGTACATTTAAAAACACATGAAAAGGGATGTACAGCTCAAAAGGGAGAACGGTCTTCCTAAATGTATATGCAGTTCTGGGTTATGTAAAAACAGCTTCTCTCTAAAATTCTGTGCTGCACAGTATTATATACGTTCATATTTCTATGTCCAAAATGAATAATATTTAAATTTGTGACAGCATTTTACATTTGGCTTATTGTTACTATAAATGCCAATATTGAAATATCCACTGAAAGTACCACAGAACAGGACACACACTGGTAATCATCTGAATATTATGTCTTGTTGCATTTTACAACTATTATCTCCACTCTGTCTTGATGTCTCCCATTGCGAATGTACAGCCTTAATTGAGCCTTGTTTAGGTTTTAACCTGTCATATAGTCTAGTCTAAATGTCCTTATTTTAACCATATTGCTATTGTCCTGTCCTGAGTGATTATGATCATACTGGCTAGTAAAGCCTGGTTGAATGGTCGGTTTAGTTGCGGCCTTGAGCCAGCCGTAACATTAATGTACACCAAATATGAGCTACCTGTATTCTGAATTTACTTTGAGATGTTATGCTCCCACAACATTACTTGTTCAGAGATTAAACAGTGTTTGTTGTGCAATCCTCACCTGCAAGCAGGACAACCTCCCACCACCACTACAGAGGGCTGGATAATGGTGTAAGTCCCAGCATAAGGCTGCTGGGACACAGCAGGAGCCATCTGGGCTGGGGGAAAACCTGCATCAAATACACAATGCACATTACACAATTTATCATACAATCACATTATCGTTTCTCCAACTCACATTGTATCAGAGAGATTGTGGTCCACACTCACATTACCATCAGGGGGCAGTATAATCAGCTGACACTCAGACTCACCTGACAGTTTTTATGTCAGGTTTACCAATAACTGTACTGAAACACTGTACGTTGACATAATATTTTAACATTGTTTAGCACCACTATGGAACAATTTAGAAAGCTGGGTGCTACAATGTCGTTTCTAAACAAATATATTATGTAAAAGGTTAGTTGCTTAATTTGTTATGCAAAAGTGTAATACTATATGGTTTTAGAGGAAGTTTAATTTCCTGTATTCCAACACAGACTGATTATTAGTATGGTTACTCGTTAATAAAACACAACAGGCTTACACAAATAAAAGCTGAGAGAGTGATTAACAAGTCAAGATCAAGTTTTTATATATATATATATATATATATATATATATATATATATATATACACACAACAACCGTTTCATGTGGATATATCTAGCAATAGTTGCTAGCTGACGATATGGTGTCTCTGAATTTTATAGGTTAAGTTAATTTTACACCTTTCAGCTATCGACATTTCACGAATTACCAATTTAAAAGTTTTATTTTCACGTATGGGCCTACAGTACAACAACAGCCATTTAATCTAGTTTTACTGAAGTAGCCTACAGGTAAAGCCTAACAGTGGTCAAGTCTACATGATGAAGTAAACAGAGGCCTAATAATAAAATAAACACTTATAAATAGCCTTCGACTAGGAACAAAATGAGATCACCAAACGGCAGCCTATTTAATTGTGAGCACTGTCCAAGCCGTAACAATATTTATATGAGAATGACTCCAGCACTTGGACCAATAGCACAGGCGCGTATAACGACGTCATAGCAAACTGAAGGGCGAGCAATGCGCCACTGGTTAGGTAATACTGTATGTAGACCGACCGATGACCACTACTTGCCTTGGCTGTCGGGGTGCTGGTACGGCGGCGGTGGCGGCGCCTGCTGGAAGCCCGGGGCCGCCGCAACAGGCGGGGGTATCGCTCCATAGTTGTGCTGCTGAGCGCCGTAGGCATACGTGCCTGGGACGGCGTTATAGGCGGGAGGTCTGTCTTGAAGTAGTGGTTTGTTGTCCACCATCTCCCCGACGTGTTGCGTCCACAAGTTGGCTCTTTGCCTTGAACTTAGATACCACCAGCACGGGAAACTATATTAACGGGTGACTTGGTCTGTGGTCTCCGAAGACTCTTGCGACTTTTGATGTGAAGCAAGCGCAAAAAACAAAGAAAACACAGCACAGGAAAATGAAACTCTGTCCCTCTCCATGCGCCAACTTTGTCCTAGACAGCACACAAAAACACTCGCTAAAATATACAGTTTAGGAATCGTGATAAATTAGTGAAAAAGCGAATGCAACTGCATTCTCCCTAGGCTTTTGGTCCTTTTTCATCGGGGGTCCTTACAACTCCGTTGAAACTCAGAAAACGATTTCCCTTCTGTCTGGATTGTCACAAGAGAAAAATCATGTGATAACATGTAACGCCTCTGCGCAGAGAAAAGGCTTCTTAAAGCGACAGTCCATTAAATAAAGACTAGAGCGCACTGCAGAAGAGTAGCCTTGCCTATAGGTGTACCGATGGAAATGTGAATATATTTTCACATTTGTGAAGTTATTCATAATAGAAATAACCTCTATTTAAATGATATGCAGAAATTAATAGTTATAGTTATTACTTCACCTTCCTACACACTTAACACATTGTCGTTGTATGTGTTAACAGATCACAATTAAACGTTATTTGTTGCATAATTACATATATGCAATTGTTGTAAGTAAGAAAGTGTAACTCTTGGGTTTGTGTTAATAATTATAGATTTGTGTCGTACGGGACATTCAATATACCACCAATGGGATTATATTAAACACAGCATCAGGGTCAATTTATAAAGCCAATGTTTTGCAGGCCTACTGGGTTAAGTAAATGTATATTCGTGTGTATTTTGGCATATTATCATTAAACAGCCCATCAGGAGACGTGTAAAACGTAGTCACTGTTAAATTAATCGTTATAAAGTCCATCGTGGATTATTATTACTTGGATTATTGTTAATAGGTAACGGCAATCGTATACTGTAGGCCTGCCTGAATTATTAATCTGGCTCTGAATAAATTGTTAAAATATGCATGTCAAGGTTGTCGGAAAAATATACAAGCCCATGCACGCTGATCGACCAATCAGTAGATTAGTTCTAGGACACCTGCCGAGTTTCGGCCAATCCAAGAATCTGTCTCTGTATTTCCTGTTGTTGTTTCAGAGTTGTATAGATCGTCCCACTGCTGCAGAATGTGATTTAAAATACCGCTGCACCGATGTTGTTACGCGATTTCTCTTTAGACTACTAAACCACAGAAGACAGCCCACTGCGTAAGTATTCGTATTTGATTTTGCGCACTACTAGCTTGTCTTAATGCGAAATGATCAGCTTGTAGCCGACATTGCAGTGTAGGAATTAATATATATTGCTCTACAACCAGTCTTGTAATGCCACACAGTACCCATTTGTGTTTATATCGTTTATTGACAGGCAAATTAGACCACTCCAAGCAGAGGCCATGGAGATGTCACATAATCGACGGCTGCACCTGATATCATGACGCGTCTGAAATTCCCCTGACAACCGAGGATCGGATACCAGTGTTCAGGTTGCTAATTTGTTTGTACAAATACATTTCTATAAAAAAATGTTTTAATGCAAAGCTGCGGCCCTGCGGCCCTGAAAAAAAAATTGTATACATTTGCCACGTTTTAGTTTCAAAACTATTGATAGCCTATACATATAGTGTACCTACCTATACCTATCTCAGTATGCCTGTTACTTAGACTAATGCTTTCAGTCTGCATTAAAGAACGAGCGTGAAAAGATGGATTACTGTGCTACTACCAACGATTTTATCAATACAATACATATTTATGCCTACAAGGATACTGTGCCAGCTATCGGTGACGTTTGAACTGATTGGAGTGGCTGTGTACTAGTATGGCTAGGATATAGCGGCTTATAACGCTGTCTCTCTCCGTCTGTCCAGGGCCCGCCATGCCTATCACGCTGCTATGGGCGGTGGATGTGTACGGTAGGGTGTACAGTCTGTCCACCGCCAGTGGGCGCTGGGAGCGCGCAGACGACAGACTATTGGAACTGAAGCGCGTCACCGCAGGAAAGGGGCGCAGCTGGGGCATCGGGTGTGACCACCACGTTTACCTGAATATTTTACCCAGCGAGACGTCCATCCGCTTCCGTGAGGAGACCTATGAAAACCAGGTAATCATCCATTTTGTTTTTGTTTAGAAGACACTTTTGCCCAAAGCTAGTGCAGTTAGAAGTATTATGGAGCCAGAGCAGGTGGGAGTTAGGTTTTCCTGCTAAAAAATGCTTTCCAAGTAGACCACACCTAACCACCTGCATGTTCTCTTCCCACATTTATTGTAGAGGTGGAACCCGGTGGATGGGTTCACCGACGTACTACTGCCCACTGACCGCTGGCCTTGGAGTGACGTGACTGGGATGAACGACCAGCCTCTCCACAGCTTCAAGCTGCCCTCCCTCAGCTGGGAGTGGGAAGGAGACTGGTATGTGGACCAGCACTGCGCTGGAGAGCCCAGTCAGACAGGGGTGAGAACCGCTGCTTTAGTACGAGCACACCTTCGTCGTGTTCCTTTATCAAACGGTATTGAAACTGACTGTGGCAAACCGTGTTTGGTGAACCGTTCTGTCTCTTGTCCAGGGTTGGGAGTATGCAGTTGACTTTCCAGCCAACTTCTCTCCAGACAAGAAGTGGAACTCTTGTGTTCGTCGCCGGAGATGGATCCGCTACAGGAGATACACAGCGCAGGGCTCCTGGGCCAAGGTTATCACACTGTTCACTACAGCTTTACTATAGGACTTTGTTTAAGGGCCCCATATCACTCCTATTTCCATACTTGTCTCTGTTGTTGTTCATTGTACTATATTATTTTTGCTTGGTAACATTATTATTTTGTGAAATAACCTCAGCACCTTTTGACTCCTAGCCATCCTGTGAAGGTTAATCTGTATTTCTAGCGTAGTCTGTATTTTGCATGGGAGTTGTTCCTTCTATGAAGTGAGGATAAGGTACAGGGGGAGTTGTTTGTTTCCATCTAAATAGTGCTGTAATGTTATTTTATTTTAATGGCTATTTAACCCTTATGATGTACTTTGGGTCAAACTGACCCAAATCACTAGCTCTTTGTGGCAGATAGAAGGCGCTAAACCTAATTCTACAGTTTACACACACATATGATGTGCACTCCTGGCACAACAAGATGTGAGTTTGAAACCCGAGGACAACAGGAGGGTTAAAAGGCACACAAAAAACAGCATAAAATCATAAAGAAATAATTAATAAAGAAATAAATACACACAGCAATGACAATTATAATTAAGGACAACAGGAGATAAATGAACTTGTACACTACACCTATGTGTCGCCTCTGTGTCTCATTGGACCTGTGACCATTGCAGATACCCCCTGACCACCCCAAGAGAGCACCCCTCCCCTTGTGTGACATCAGCTGCGGTGGATGGGAGATGAGTGACCAGTCAGGCAGATACCCTTATCTCTGGGCGGTCTCCCAGCAAGGACAGGTCAGTGCGTGCTGGTTTCTTTATACTAGAGTATGGGAGGTGTGTCATATTCTCATTGACTACATGTACATGCACACTTAAAACTCCACTATTGTTTTGAACAGTGTGAATATTTACACGCACCACATATCGGGTCACAGGGTCAGCAGCTCCAGCAGGGAACCCCAAACTTCCCTTTCCCTAGCCACATTGGCCAGCTCTGACTGGGGGATCCCCAGGCGTCCCCAGGCGTTCCCAGGCCAGTGTGGAGATATAATCTCTCCACCTCGTCATGGGTCTTAGCTGCTCACCCTATCTCTAAGGGCCAGCCACCCTCCTGAGGAAAACCATTTCAGCCGCTTGTACCCACGATCTTGTTGTTTCGGTCATGACCCAACCTTCATGACCATGAAGGCTGATGGTCATGTCACAACCAAATGAAGGTC
>JAODUG010035897.1:0-18016 GCA_027564795.1 Aphredoderus sayanus
CCTAATTCTACAGCTTACACACACATATGATGTGCACTGCTGGCACAACAAGGTGTGAGTTTGAAACCAGAGGACAATAAGAGCGTTAAAAGGCATGAAAATAACTACACAAATACATAAAAAATTATTAATTATATAAATAAACAGCAATGGCAATTAAAAAAGACACAAAATCATACACAATCAGATGGCGCCGCCAGGTGGCCAAATACTATATTTTCAAGGACATCACAAGGGATAAATAGTGGAATGTGTGCGTAAGTGTATGCCAAAACATGCACACCTGTTCTCTACAGGGCCAAATGTTACTGGATTTACAAATAGAGGTAATTCACAAAAATATAAAATATATTTGATCAGGTACCTATTTAAAGTAACAATCTACTATTTTTTATTACAAATACAATATAGGCTATAATATTAACAACACACACACATACACACACACCCAAACACCCACACACACGCGCACACTCGCACACGCGCACACACACACACACACACACACACATACATACAGTATATACATATGCTAATGTTATGACCCATGAAGTTTTAAAGAAATCAATAAACTAGGAACAAAATCATAAACCTTTCATTTTGTTCCACTAATAAGTGAGTTTGTGGGAATAGGCTACCTAATGAAGTCTGAAACCTCCTGAATAAAAATGACAATTTGTGAACCCTCATTACCATAATCTTATTTAGTGGCGGTAAACAAGCAAACACTGGGGTGGATCCTAGAAAAGAAGCAAATAAAAAGGACAGAAAGATAAAGTCACATCTTGTGCTAACGACCTTGAAGTTGTCACATGATTTGTTTGTCGGCTCACTTCCACCTGCAGGTGGCTACTAGTTTGTAGCTGGCCTTAAAATGTGAAGAGGTCACATAGTCTCACCAGAGACGGAAAAAAATAAACATAAATAAATAATAAGAATAAATAAGTAATATAGCCTAATATATGTAAATAAACAATATTTTCCCGACCAATTAATTTTGTTTTTATTTATTCGTTAGTTTAGGTAGCCTGTTATTTCCGTTAAGCCTAACAAAATAAAGTATTGTTCATTAAGGCTATTCTATAGCCTAGATATATTTTTAAAGAACAGGCCTGGCAGAGGTCTGTTAGAGAGGAAGCAAGGATTCGGGAAGCAATTACAAATCAAACTGTCTGTCACAGGCCTACTGCCTAATTTGGACAATATGGCTTGTCATGCTGTTGGAGCGCCCCAGCCCCATAAGAGTCCATGTATGACTAATTGAAATGTTTCAAAATTCAGATCATAACCGTTAAAAACACATATGACACGCTTCATTTATTAACGGCAACCTGCACTTTAACCGCTCGCTTCAGCTGTTGGGCTGAAAGGGTGCATCAAATCACTCAACTGCAGCGGCGAGTCATATTGGGCAGCACCAGTCTAATATAGTAGGCCTAACACTAACTTTAACGGGTTACAAATTAAATTAAAAGGAAAAAGAAAATATCAGGTGAAGGCTGTGATCCAACTTTGTAGGTATATTAAACGTTAATTGCTATAAACTAAATTAAAAAGGATGGTTTAATATTAAAATAGGCCTGACTAGGTAGGCTAGGTTACCTATACTTCTTACATTATTATTCGTATGTATAGGCTAAAACAGAACTATAGATCATTCCGGTCTATTTAACGTAAATTAATCGTATCTTATTAGGCTATGTAGAATAGAATAGTGAGTAGTTACAAAAATCTATATAGGCCTACTTAAATAATTATGAATAAATATAATCTCTTTTTTGCTATTTAAACACAAAATAACACTGTAAACATACATTTTTATCGCAGCATAATTCACATGAACCTAATCTGTTTTAATGTAATTACGATAATACATTACATATATTTCCTATAGGCTATATATTTTTGGTTTCGTTGTACCAGCCACCATTTCCCCGAGAAGCCATGGGACACATATAGCGTGTATGTTTGTGTAATTCATTTAATAAAGCCGACTGTTCCTTTGGAATTACATCATAGGCTACCGGAGATCCCGCCCCCCTTGCGTTGCAGGAAGCCTATTGGTCCACAGAGAGCCAACACTGGTGACAACGGTGCCAAGCCCCTCAAGGCTTAGCCCCCTGTATAAGAGTTGCTGTGTGAGACGGCCGCTATGAGCTGTCACATGCCGTTTGGAGTAACAAGTGGATCCAACCTCTCCTCTTTCTCCTGCTCGAAAAGTTACCGGTAGGTTTTGAATTGTTTTGAGTACATAATAAATACCATAGTATCGTTGAATTAGGCCTTATTATTGTTTAGTTTCATACACACATGATGCAGTTATGCCTTATGTGTTTATCTTAGCAACTTCAGTGTGTCATTTCAAACAGGAATGTGTCAAAAGTATATTGCAAATAATAGACGAATGAATTGTGCACGCTTTTCCACTGTTATTTGGCCTATAGCCTATGAGTGTGCATTTCAGGCTATTATTACCATACACTTGCTGTTATTAAAATATGTTGATTATTGTTTTATCACTTTGCGTGTAAACGTTATTTATTCTTAACATCAGTTGGATCCGCTCTCTCCAGACAGTCGTCCTGGATGAGGATAATGGATTCGGACCTGAGCCGCGTGTCGAGCCGACCCTCCTCGCCAGAGGTGGACGATCTTTTCATCTCTGCAATGAAGAAGTCTGCCCGCTTCTCTGGAGCGGTGTCGTCCACGCAGAGCGACTCCCCGCCGGACATCCCCGCGGACCTGCGCAGCCTCTCTAGCAACGACGAAGACGCGCTCTCGCTCAAGATGTTGTCCAAGAAAGAGCGCAAGCTGCTGTCCGAGGGCGAGCTGCAGTCCATCCGCCTCAAGATCAACAGTCGCGAGAGGAAACGGATGCACGACCTCAACGTGGCGATGGACGGCCTCCGGGAGGTCATGCCGTACGCGCACGGGCCGTCAGTGCGCAAGCTCTCCAAAATCGCAACCCTCCTGTTGGCGCGCAACTACATCTTGATGCTGAGCAACTCCCTGGAGGAGATGAAGCGGCTCGTGAGCGAGATCTACGGCAGCAGCGGCCACGCGCACGGCGGCTTCCATCCGTCCGCGTGCGGGACAATGGCGCACGCGGCCGCCCTGCCCGCGCACCAAGCGGTCTCTCATGCTCCGCACCCGGCGGTGCACCATCCGCTGCTTCCGCCGGTCTCTACTGCTTCTCTCTCCGCGCCCGGGATCTCCGCCGTGACTTCGGTCAGGCCGCACCACGGACTCCTAAAAGCGCCCCCTGCTGGTGCTGGCCCTTTAAGCAGCGGTTTCCAGCACTGGAGTGTCGGCGCTGGGATGCCGTGCCCGTGCAGCATGTGCCAAGCCCCGCCACCTCACGTGTCCGGCATGAGCACCGTGAGCATGCCCAGGCTCACGGGCGACTCAAAGTGAAGACGAACTCCCGTCAGTCGAACTTAACCATTTCTTCTCTAAAGTTGTGGTTTTGCCACAGACCCTTAAACCGCCAGGTTTTATTTATCTGTGTTGTTGGTGGCAACGATGGACTTTTTGTTTAGGACATACTTTAAAAACACTATGAATCTGAAGTTTGTACTGAAATGTATTTTGATTCAACTGTTCTGTAAAGTTTATTATGTTTGCCTGTTCGCAGCTGATGAAAGTTTGCCTGCTCGTCGATAAAAGAGGGAACACGCTTGCACTGCACTGTACATGCACTGTACATATGTAGATTGTTTATTCCGTTTATATAGTGTGAAATATTTTATATTAGAATATTGGTAATTATGTGGTTTTGGATCAGACACTCTTGTTATCTCCAGTCACGGCAATTATTTTATGCCAGTAGATATAGGCCTATAGATATCTATTTATAGGCTCTTCAGGCCTTATTATTTACACTTACTGTTGCAAACCATGTCCCCTCACTGACCGGAGCAAAGGATAACCATTTCTTTATTTTTTTATAAAACGTGCGAAACGATATTTATTTAGTGGCCTACATGTTTTGGATTTAATTTCACATGTTTTTGTGGTTATGTTCTGATGGAAAATATTAATAAAACGTTTAATTGACATTTAATTGAAAATTAAAGTGGCTTATTCTTTCTGTGCTTAAGAGTTGCTTGTTGATGATCAAACTCGTTATCTCTATTAGTGCTGTGTAACAAGTTGCCAGCAAAGGCGTTTTTATTATTTAACTGAAAAACCTATTTAACTGCAACATTAACATCAAATCAAATAGTAATATAGTTGCAATGTAGAATGGTGTTGCATAATTAGAAACCCCTTTACATTATTTAATTTATGGCTGAAAAAAAATGCAAATTTACATCTTTGTCTCCTAATTTTTTGTTGTTGTTATTGTTGTTTTTAAAGACTATTAAAAAACGAGTTCATAATTGTATGATACATTTGAACTTAAAATGTGTTGTAGACAATTCAATAGCCTGCCCATTAACTCTGACATCTTACTTAAAATTAATAAAATATCTTACATGTGTTTCAAACGGGACGACGTTTTCAGATTTCTGTGTAAATTGCCTATTTGACAGTACACGATATAGGCCTAGTAATGCGAACCAAGACATGCAGAATTTATTTAGGCACAGCTTCAACTGGATATTCTTAATTATTACTGTCTGGAAAATCCAGTCTCATAAAGCCTAATGCAGGTTTTGTTTATTACACATTTTCGAATTCTGGACGTGAAAATAACGAGTGTAAACAATATTGAATACAATGCAAAATATCTGTCCGGTGATTTAAGATGAAGATATATGCTGTATAACTTCAGTAGCCCTACAATTTATAGCCAGCCTATATAACGGTAACAGCATGCCCAACAGATTAAGGGTAGAACGATATGGCTTCGACTGATTTCTGAATATTCATGAATGCATTTGCTTATTCGTCCCTACATTGCAAAGGCATTATTCAAAGTAATAAGAATAGAAATGTCCTTCAGTGTTTGTAGGACATTTTAGAGAAACAGTTTCCAGCTAGGCCTATAATTTAAATTAGTACACCCTTTTCTCTCTTGCTCTCTCTCTCTAGGTAGGTGTACTCTACTGTACAGTATGTATTACAGAGCGAGGTGGAGAGAGACAACTAGAAATTAAATACCTTCTGTAAGTATGTAAAAATTCGTGCACTTTAATGTCCATTAATAAAGGATGAGATTTACTATAGATTTATAGGCTATGGATTACAAACACATTTAAACTATCGTGATTGAGATTCTAAGAATATCAGTCGTTTGCTTTAAAACGCGAAATTAATTGTAGCTTTGAATTCTGAAAAACGTGTCAAAGCTTCCTTTGCAGTTAGAATACAGATGAAACATTTAATTTTCAAACTTGACAACAAGTACATATTCAATGACATTCATGATTCCAGTTAAAATTACAAATTTGGAAAGCCTGAAATGTGTTTGTGGGCCTATGTCTATATACAGTATATCTATATGCTAGTGCAGATAACAAGGTATAAATGTCTAGACCTTAGCAGGAAATCACTCAATTATATACAGGTTTAATTATGATAACTGAACTGTATAATATGTTGTAAATATTTTGAATCTTAATGCAATTAAATTAAATTACATTAATTGAATGAAAATGTATGTTTAACATTTTTTTATTTATATATTTTGCTAAACAATATTTTTAATCATTAAATAAGCCTAATTAAAAAACGACGTGCTCTTAATTTCATTAATTACTTAATCATGTAACCGTTTTAATATGTATTTCTTAAATGTGACAAAAATATTTCAATAAATTACTATGTAATTGACAGCCAGTAGCCTAGTGATTACATACAAAGTAGTATTAGAATCAACTAAACTAAAAGGAGGAGTTATACAAACACTTAGTTTGTATAACTCCTCCCTATTGTTCCAACATAGCTCTCAGATGGACCAGAGGTTACACGTTCTTTCAATTCCTTCTAAAAGTTTCAATATTTTATTTGTATTAATTAGAGTTCTGTAGATATCACAATAACACGTGTACAGTATCAACAGTGCAATGGTCACTGCACTGCACTGTTGATACAATTTGCCAACATGAGGGCTCAGCCATCCTCAGCATACCTCTCCAGCCATCTGCCTGCAGAATACACATTTCAGTATTTAATGCTATTGGTTTAGAGTGTGTGGCGATAACTGTGTTTAAAAACAAATAATTCATAAAGATCATAAACAAAACATGTGAATGATCAAGTATGCACACATATTTATGGTACAGTAGATTAAGCTTCCCTTACACATTTGAATAATTTAAGCCATGTAGGTCTACCAGCCTTCTGTTGCTGATTCCTCTACGTCTGTTTATTATATTTAGTGAAAATCAACAAAAAGCACAAAGGCCACAAGCTGTAAGACTGCCAGTATCTTTTCATAACATCTGTTTTACGCCCATATCACATAATAAGCAAACCAAGCAGCATTTGCCCTGTGCAAAACATAATTATTACAAAAGGTAATGAGGATTGTGAGGTATTGCATTTCAACATTAATTAGATCCCCTCTCCCTATCATTTTCTCATCATTTGGTCTACACTTTAACAGACATGCTGTCTCTCTCTTAATTATACCCCAGGCAGCTATGTAGCCAATTAACAAACATACAGATTACTGTGCAGTTCTGATTAAACAATATCCAATAACCCAATGTCCTAGTCCAAAACCAACATATGCCTCAAACAATAAGTATATTCTGCCTTATTTACAGACTACTGAAATAGCCAGCAAATGAATACATGTTACGTAGAAAATTCTGGATGCGCTGATGTGCATGTGGTCCAAACAATTCAAAGTGTAAAAATGAACCAGGCTAGTGGCATCTCTCCTGATCAGAAGACAAGTGTAAAAATGAACTAGCCTAGTGGCATCTCTCCTGATCAGAAGACAGACAAAAGACACAGCAAATAACGGATGGCCCCAGTCTCCCAGCTCTTACCTAACCAACTCTGGTGGCACATGCAGCTATAAAGGCCCATTGATTCTAAACTGCCAGTCTGAATATTCATAACTTCTCACAGAATGGGGGCATGAGTCTTATCCCAACTTACACTGGACTTAAACCCTAGCAAAACACTGCACAGATGTACACCCTTTCAGGCCTGTGCATCATGGTTTGTTAGCTGAAAAGATTATGCTTTAAAGGATTGGTGGGCGGCATCAAAAGGAGCACAACCACCAAAAGAGGAACAGATTTGTAGAAAGAGGGACACAGATATAAATAAGTAAACAGTTGCACACACAGACAATAGGCTATAGACTTTACCTCCTGTAAGAGAATAGAAAGAAATCTCTCTGGGATGGATTGGTCAGTAAATAAGAGACCTGAAGGTCTCCTCAGAGTGTTCTCCTTCCCACGAGACCTCATGTTTATTCCACCACGACCTCATCTGCTCAGCCACCAACACACAACACAGGGGCTGGACATCAGAATGGTTCCTTTGTAGATTCAATTACATTTTGAATTCAGTTTTGTTTTAGTGATTTTTCAATCTGTACTACTGGTTTTCTTTCTGAAAAACAATGAATTAAACTATTTGAATAAAGTCTGCATGTGGAGCTTGCAGCCCTGATCAGAATACATTTTGTATATAGCGTTGATGACATTCCTGGTGAACAGTGATCAGCCATTCAAATGAATAGTGCAGAATACAACAATGGTTGGTATAACACATTAATATACGCCTATTGAAGTAATTTGATTACATGGAAATAAACATTTATCCATTTCTTCACAGGTAACTGTGAAGCGACCATTAAAATGTACCAGAACCAATTTAGCTCCAGCTTTGCTTGCTACATTTCTGCGATGGAAAAACATCTAGAGAAGGGGTCTTCAATGAGTGTTTTTTGTGTATGAAGAATCAGCCCAATGGCTTTGAAAGGCAGGATAATCCTGTCAAGTAAGAACCTTTGGATATTCATGATGGTGTAGCAGCTCCCAGTAATGAAAGAGGACACGGCCAGGATGGGATTAAACATCAAAGTGAATGTGAGCAGGACAGGGACATGAATCCACTGATGCGAGGACATAGAGGTCTCACAGGGTGTGTTGGGGGCCGCCGGGGGCCAGTTGGGCTCCAGTTGAGCGATAGTGGAAAGAAATGAGGGTGAGTGAACAAGTGAGAGACAAAGTGACATGGCATGCAGCGGAACCCCACTCAGTACAGTATACACTACCCCCCATCAAGGCTTCCCCTAGCACAGGCGCCTGTGCAATAGGAGGATCATTCAGATGAAGAGTTTAGAATCATGACATTTCAGATCACATTTAAAAGGTACTAATTTTGCATGAAAATAATAGGAATAATGAGAATGTGTGTGTTTAGGATTGAGTGTGTGCATGTTAAGTCTACTGTATGTTCATGGCATGTTGACATGTTGTATATTGATGCAAAACAATCATTCGGAATAGTTTCTATTAACGTGTCTTGTGCTCTCATCTTATCTTATCCATTACGTCTAAGTCTCTCACTGGGGGGTCTGTGGGGAGCTCAGCTGAAGCATCTGGGAGAAAGCTGCTGCAGGTTGCTAGGAGTGGCTGCTAAAGCAAAACAGGAGAGTGGTGGCAATTACATCACGCGGCTGCTCCTCTCAGTTCTTTGTGGGGATTATATGCAGAGAGTGGCTAAGAGGAGAGCCACACAGCCAGTCAGGTTAGCTCCCCCAGAACGGGTGTGAGGTGGGGGCAATAGAAGCTGTTCAACACCTATGTCCTCTCCGGACAGTATCACTATGAATGGAAAAAGGTGACGCCTCTACGTTCAATGCTCTCCCAATTGGATTGAAGAAAGTAGTCATTTAGTAGTATTACACGGTTAGGGGTTAGGCATCTTGCTCTATATGCTTTGACAGGTAGGCCAACACCGAGACTTACCATACACCATTGTTGTTCAACTTTGAAACAACAAAGACATTTCTATGAACTACACAAAGTTTTTTAATTTAAATGACGTGTGTGCAATTAAAGGTTATAACACTCACTGTACTGTATATGCAGGACAGACCAGACAATGCAAAGTCAATATGAACAATGTGTCGTTGCAGCAGTTAGTTTAATGAATGAGGGAGCGCAGTTATTGAAGGCAAAGCATTTTGGATTACTTCCACAAAGGACCCCAGGGGTAACCCTTGTGCCCATAATCACCCTTGTTACCCTGTGATCAACACCAAATGCCCACTATCCTATGCAAAACTCCCACAAAGCATGCTGAGAGGGACAAAAGCAAGCCTTCAGCTGATTGGTTCCACCTTATTAACAGCTTGTAATCTTCTCATATCCTTGGCTAGGCCCCATAGAGCTCATAGTAAGAAATACAGAGCCCTCTGTCCATACTTTGATGCAGATCTCCCTATGATAAAACTTGTATTTCAATTGACACTCCTGCACCTGGTTGCCTGGTGGAAACAGAAATGTATTGGCCTCTGTAAAGAGGAAGGCACTGTAAAGAGGAAGGTTGTACAGGAGGATACTTGTTTGTTCATTGCTTGTTTGTATCATAATGCCTATAGTAACTTTAAAATAATAACTTTGAACAATAACTGTATAATAAAAGATTTCAATATAAGCTTTAATGACAATAAATACTATACTGACTACCGGTACTATATGATAACTGTATCTTATAAAGCAACAGTATGTCTAACAGAGGGTTCATAAATGTAGCAATATCACATTTAACTTATACATGGAAATAATGTATTATTTATAAAGCTTATATTTAATTTATATTTAACTAGAGTAAAAGTCTAATTCTAGTTTATAAAAACTGTTTTACATTACATATTGTAGCTATTGATGTAGCTATTGATGCTTTAAATGGTTAAACACCTACAGTACATACATACATTTAACCTATATATATATATATAGAGCTGTGAAAAACGTAAACATTTTCATCGCGATTAAACGCATGATTTTCTGCGATTAATCGTGATTAATCACATTGCTACGCTCAAAATTCAATAATGAATTCAAAAGTAGTGTATTGCGCATTTTTATTGTAAAAGTGCAGTTGTATGAACAAAATTGAAATAGCAGGTAGAAGGTTTTTCTTTTATCAGCTGCAAGTCAAGTCAAGTCACATTTATTTATATAGAACCTGCAAATAATATTTCAGTAAACATGAGGTTCTGTACATGTTGGGAGGAGCCGGGTATGGTTGTAACATCACCAATTCCACCGGATAAGATAGGATAAAATAGATAATTTCAGTATTTACACACTTGCTCCCTGATACTGAGATTTTGAGGTAATAAAGTAAAGTTTCTGACAAAGAATCTTTTTTGTTTAGTATCTATACCATTTCAGATAACATTGTATGACTTATATTAGATGAAAATGCAGTTTCTTTGTCCACATGAGATACATTTTTCTCATGTTAATATAAAACCACAGTCCTAATACATCTAGCTAAACAATGAGATTACTGGGGGCATGAGTCTTATCCCAGTAATGTGTTACATTACTGGGATGGGGTGGGTTGTAACACTTCTTTAAAAAGTACATTAACGAGATTAAACTGAAACCGAAAAATGATTTTACCACCCACCATTTCGGCTTTGAATGGACCGGCAGTTTGGGATCATTCCCGAACCTTTTGAAGGTCAGTCCGTCTATGTTCAGAGCCAGTTAGAAATTGACTGAATATGAAGTGCGTTAACGCAAGATAAAATAATTGTCGGCGTTAATGTATTAATGCGTAACGCGATAATAACGCGTTAACGTGCCCAGCTCTCTCTCTATATGTATATATATATATATGTATATGCTATACAGAATAAAAAGAATGCACATTCAACGCGTTCGAACACTTTCCATACATCTAGATGGAATCTACTGGCCTGGTCCCAAAGTGTCCAAATAACATGGACCCTAGCAGACCCTTGCAAGTTTCAGATGTAGCTGTCAGTTTACAATTGTGACAGAAAAGGCCTCAATTATAAAGCTAATTACTTTTAATTGGCTCTATTGAAACTAACTGTTTGCACTTACTAGCCTGTCAATTGTAAATGTATCTGTTTCTCTGAAAAACTCTTGTTATTGAGGTGATAAAACATGGGTGTCATTATGTATTCAACTCTCCTGTGTTTCTTCAGTACAGCAAAGGGAAATGTGTGCACAATATATGGGTCTAATTTGCTGTAACAACCAATGAACAGGCCATGTATGCCAACCACGCATTCCGTGGACAAAAAAAATGAATGAATGGAAATTATTTTTCTAGCACTTGCATTAGGAGGTCCAACTCAAGTGGCTGTGTCAGTTTTGGTGTGAATGTCATCCTGTCCGGTTGGCGTGACCTTGGACCATTTGGCAGAGATGTCTTCCTCCCGATTACCCCCAAGGAAATGGTGATACACAGATGAAGCATTTAGCCCCCAGGTGCAGGCTAGCCATCGGACAGCTTTCCCAGATGGGGTTCCACTCCACCTCCCATAAAGACACCAGTCTTCCCACTAGGATGTGTTGGCTATTAGCTCTGAAATCCAGCTCATTTTCCCTGCTGTATTGTATTGCTAGACACCAGGTTCTTTCTTTCGCTGCCCGCTCTGTCTTCTGGATGTGTGGTGTTCTAGCAGGTGTCCCGATTTCTCTCTTTTGACACACCAGCCACATCTAGAGATTAGGATTAGAGCATGGCACACATTACATGAAACATTGTTTGTTTTAGTTGCTACACAGACTTCACACAGAGCCCAGTTCGCTCTCAGCCTCTCCCTTTCTGACACACATGCAGACATCCACACACACATTCACCCTGGCTGGCTGCACTCTGTTCTCCTGCAGGTGTTGGGGCCATCCGCCTGCCTCTTTTCATGGCCACCCCTTTTCCTGTCCGCCTGCAGACTCCATTCAGCTGCGGTGCCAGCCGCACGCCGCCACACTACTGGCAGGGACGGAAGGCCTCTGCACTCTTTCAGGCAACAGGGCTGGGAGAAAAGAAAATGCTCTTCCTCTCCTTCATCTTGGTCATGCTTTCATCGCCAAACAACTTGCTTTCTGTGTGTGCCGGTGTGGTCCTTCCCCCACAGTGCTCTCCAGGGTTACGTGTGCAGGAGGGCTAAGGGAAAGTACAACAGGGTGGGGGTGAGGTTTGCTGGAGCGACAGTGGGGGTCTTTTTGTGCAATGAATGGGAATGTCTGAGGTTCTCCAGCCGAGCTCAGTGTTGAACGCCAGCTTCACCTGTGTTTGGAGGCAGCTAGCTTGTCGTGATGCCAGGCCCCCTGGGGCCAAGTATTGGTGTAGCCAGTCCGTCCATCAAGGCAACACTGGTAGAGTCACTTAGCTTTTCGTGAACAAAGATGGATCTGTTCATAAGCAGACAGCTCAATGTCTCTATTGCAGTGATGTGCATTGCACACACTTATGTACACATTGGTATACTGAGTAGAATTAGATTAATGCAATACAGTAGCATGATTACTCAAATAACCTGGCTTACATAGAGACCTATTTATTTTATGATTATGATCAAATAAGGTTATGAACACACATAATGTATTGTCATTCTAGTGTTTGAACCTGCAATGCAGTATTCATTTGTGATATTTGTATCACTTCACCGCATTTGATCATTAATACATTGGCGTCTGACATCTGAATTGTGTATCCTACATGTGCATTCAATACTGTTATATCAAACTCTGAAATACTGTGGTTAAAATTTAGAATACTTACTTTGATGACGTTAAAGCAATGAAGATTGTACTGTAGTAAGGAACAATACAGTAACTTGACAAATGCCATACACCATACACTTCCAGGCAATAATTACTAGAAGCCTAAGTCCCAACAATGTGCCACTATTCTAAGAGCTTAATAAAGAACAACAACAACAAAAAATAATTTTACTATTTTTAAACATTAAAATCAATTAATCTCATGGACAACAGTATGTAGTCTCTACCTATTTATAAATGTATTAAAATGAATCTAGATGAACTAAAAGTATTTCTTTTAGAATAGTAGAAGTTTCAAATGAGACAATTACTTCTGAGTTTACCTAATTTCTTATTTTAATAAATCATTATGCTTTTTTTTTTACAATATTTATCTTAATCCATGCGGAGATGAAATAACAGGATCATAGTTTAGTCATTAAGTCATGGAATTACATAGAAGTAAAAAGTAAAAAGTTAAAAAAAAAACGTTCACGTTTGGCCACTAGTATGTTCAGCAAATAAAACTTTAATATAACTTTACTTGGAGAGTATTTCCTTTCCGATTGGGCATCCAGAAAAATGATTACTCTACAGTGAGGTGCCACCACTCCACTTTCTCTTATTTTGTCACAGTAGAACTGCAGTGATTATTTAGAATGCAGTTTCTGTCTGGGAGGAGTCTATCCAAACCAAGGGTTATGTGTTGAGAGCATTTAGCTCAGCCCGGCTCTGTGTGAGCTGTCATTCTCCCCAGGCAGCCCCTGCGAAAAGAGATCAAGCTGCGCTGGCACTTTATAAACCACACACTTGTAGACATCTGACGCTAACACTAACAAGCATCTGATGACCTTCCATAGCCCTGCATGCTTGCTACCAACCTTCTACAATATGCCATGATGTCTCACAACTGAAGAATGCCTGGCCAGAGTAGGAAAGTATAGACATTTCTATTTGATTTCTTACACATTTTGCCATTCATTTGTCTTTCTACAGCAGGGTTTTGCTGCCATTGTAAATTCATGCAGATTTGTCCACTCTGAAATTCAGCGCTCCACCGGTGAGAGTATGAACGTTCTTTCAACATCCATGGGCGTGAGCCAGGAGTCTGTCCAGGACCTACCCCGCTTCAGTCCTGGGCACCGTCTCTGCCACAGCTCCATGCTTGGCTTGCAGGGAGCCCAAAGAACAGCTAAAACCCAGCGGGAGCTGAACCCAGAGGAACAGCAGGAACTAAGGAGGAAGATCAACAGCCGAGAAAGGAGACGCATGCAGGATCTGAACGTGGCGATGGATGCTCTCAGAGAGGTCATGGTGCCTTACGCCTCCTCGCCTTCCACTGTGTCCTCCTACTCCCACCAGACGGGCACTCCTCCAGGACGCAGGCTCTCCAAGATCTCCACCCTGGTCTTAGCCAGGAACTACATCCTCCTGCTGGGCTCCTCGCTGCAGGAGATGCGGCGCCTGTTAGGGGAGGTGAGTATGGGGGTGGGAGTTGGTGTTGATGCACACCCCGGACCCGTCCCCAGGCTTCTGCTAGCAGGGTGGCCCCTGGTCTCTGGCCCCAGTCACTTCCTCTCCCCGGACTCTCTCCTGGGTTCAGGTGCTTCCACTTCCACCTCCTGCTCTCCGTCCACTGCTAAATGTCCCCTGCTGTCCCCGGGGCAGTGGAGCTCTCCAGGTGTCCCCGGCGGGCCACACTGCCCCTGTGGTGTGTGTAGACTTCCCAGGTTTAGCCATTCCAGTCCAGGTCCCAGGTTTCACAAGTGACATTCCATGGAGATGTACTGTAGTAAATGGAGATGAACTGACTTCATGATAGACATGTGTATGAATATGTTTATTTACCTTTGCCATGTATATTTTCATAACAGTGCTCTTTGACACATATATTATACAGAATGGACATGTTTTGTATATGGTTTATTGGACATATGTTTCCCCCATTATGTATAACACAGAATATTATACATTCCTTGATATTATGAATGCAAAAATAATAACACAATAACATAATATTTGCATAATAGTTTACAGTGCGTTGTAATAATTTTATTTGTTTGGGTCTGCATGTGATATGGACATGTGTATGTGCCTTATTTTATAATAGTCTCTTGATAAATGATGATTCAAGTCATGTTTGACCCATTAAAACCAGAGTATGGTTACTGAAGTTCAATATTACTCAGTTAGTTCCATACATGTCACTGGTGAATGGGCTTGCCATGTAAAAACGTACTGTAAACGTACTGTATTGTTGCATTTATACACTTTAAATTGTTTTTAATGTAAAGGGGTGTAGTGTTGATACCATGGTCTTTTTCCATGCTCCCTATCTCCTTAATATTATTAAATTAATATTGGGGTTCTGGGACGCTATACGCACCAGCTATGAGTTTGGAAGGTGGCTGCGTTGTTTGCTGTAAATTGGTTCATGACACCTCATGGTTTAAATACATTGCATGTGCAAGGAATACACAATAGCTAAACCACATCAGTGCAAATGACACACACTACTGCCGATCAGCATCAGACGGAAACTGCAGGACAGAATAAAAGGGGAGCTCTGTTATTAAGTCTTTCAGTGCCTGCAGGTGTATTGCTGTTTTGTTTCCCATTTGATAATTCGACCTCCAATGAATATTCTGAATTTTCTTTAGTTTGTTATTTTGATTATCTTTTGGTCTGGGCAATATGAAACATGTTTTGCCTGGCTGGCTAATGCAGTAGCCTGGCTGGCTAATGCAAAAGCCTGCTGGCTAAAGCAGTAGCCTGGAAGTGGTGCCTCATTAGTTATTTGCTTGGTTTGCTGTTCCTACAATTACTGTAGTTATAGTGTACATCGTGATATTGTTACTGACTGTTACCATTGTCATTTTATGTTTACTTAGTTATGTCACTGGTTTGGGACCTTGGCACCACCGTAGAAGTAACATGTATAGTGTTATATTTGAAACAAGCCTCTGTCTTGTCCAGTGAAATAAAAGATATATTATCATTTTCTAACATCAGCCTTTGTCTGGACTTCTGAAGCAAGAGCCTAGCCTCCACTAAGAGGGTCGCTCTTCCCTAACCCTAGATCATACAGTATAGTCATCTTATCACACAAAGTTAGCTTGTTCTGGAGATTTCAACATGATGAAGGATGTGATGTGAATGTTGTCACCTTGTCACATAATGAAAGCACAATTCATATTCGTACATATGCAACCATGTTAAAGCCGCTCTATGGTAAGCAATACGTTTTATTTAACTCATGTTCCCCTTACACCAACACTGAGCACTGTTGTCCAGGCTCAGCCATGAATCCAAGTGGAATAATGAGGGTTGAATCTACCTCTATACATTCATATGACATATAGACCACAAAATAATTCCTTCAAATTAAATTAACAGTATTCAGAGATTTGATGTCAGAGATGTATTCTTTCAATACAAATACATATACGTAGAGTATATGTCTTGCCCAAGTGGAAACATTTCTCAGACTCCACCCAATCAAAAAAGAAAAGTGAAACAGTCCAAAGATACCAGCCTTCCCTGCCCCTCCCCTATGTCAGCCCTTATTCATCACTGCAACAAGCAAAAGATCAAAACCTCAGCTGTGTAATTACTGCTGTGCATAAACAAGGCCTTTTGAGTTTCGGCCCTCTCACCATCTCACTCTGCTTTAATCAAATTCTTGATGGTTCTCTGTGTTAAAGGGCCAGGACGGGTGTCTTAGCAGCTATACTCATTACACTCCCCAAAACAATACGTTCAAACCCACAGAAAATGTGACACCCTGAATGGGGTTCATGCCGCCAAACTGGCCAGCCCCTCTGGAAGAAAAGCGGCCTGCCTCATTTGAGTGAGAAAGAGAGGTGTGAGTGAAGAGATGGGGGTGGGGGCCAGGTCTTCAACCACCTCCCTGCTGGCAACCTGGCCCTTAACCATGTCTGCATGAATAATAAGAATGAAAATAATCATAATCATAATGCCGATAAAATGTTCAAAATAATTGCCACCCTGCCTTAAGAGGATTACGGACAGTGTAGGTGTGAATGGCTCTGGCTGAAAAGAAGGGAATCTGTTCACCATCGGGGGTGAGAGGCGGTGGGGACAAAGGCAGTGCGAGATGCCATTAAGTGAGATTAAGCCTAATAAGGCTTGATTTTCTTACAAGGAAAAAGAGGTGGGAGAAGAGGGTAAGAGAAAGAAGGAATACAGATGGAATAGGAGGAGGGGAAAGTTGATTGATAGATCAAAGAAAGATGACCAGACTTCATGCCTTTCATTTACATATAGCTGCTCCCTCCCTACCTAGCTGTTTCCAGGGGCTTGCCCTCCATTCTGCTACATTTAACTGCAGTACATGTTCCTTCTTTAAGCATGGTTTTGCCCATTGCCTTTCAACTCCATGTCCTTCATTTCTTCCCCTCCTGTTCTCGCCTACTCTCTGAGAGGCTCTTGTGTGTTTGGTGGGTGTATTGGTGGAGCTGTGGAGGGGTCCTTTAAGTTGTTTCTTCTTAAACTCATCTCTCCATAACTGCTGCTCAGCGGGATAAACAGAGATTATACATTGTGTGTCTAAACACAAACACCTATATACAAAACAACAAACACATGCACAATAGTGGGAGTTAAAGAACAACTGTAGAGTTTTCTCTAGTCCATTTTCTGGATTTTCTGTGCCATTAAAGAAAAGAAAATACCAACATGTCAATGTTAAGATATATAAATGCATTATGTTAAGTTTACTATAGTTGACATTAACTGTTTGCATTTCCATTTCCATTTACAGCATAAACACCAGAATATAATAATCTATTCTACATAGACTACATTTAATGTACAGCAACATTTAGCCTACTGTACATACAATCGGTACATTTGTCTACTTAAATAGGTCATACACCTGTAACTGTACGCAACTAACATTCTGTTAGAATAATGACAGCAGCATGTCCTCAGGGATAACATACATAGTGTGTTACATTATGTTACATGTGCAACTGAGCCATATACAATATTTTCATAAGATATCTAGTTTGGGATTTTACATCATGTTCATATTTCACATTTGGGCTTCAAACTAGCTACAACTAGCTACTGCTTTCTGTAGGTTCTGGAATTAATTCCAGTACTTATATATGAAACTAATAAGATTTATTATTTTCAAGTATGTATTTTTTATCTTTCCACTGTACCTCTACCGCTATACTAGTAAGGGTGTCACGACATCAGATTTTTAGTACACGGTTATCACGGCAAAAATAATTCACAATAACGATGTTATCAATATATATATATATATAATAAGTCAAATTAATCTTCAACTTTGTATATGCCTATTGTGTGTTTTGTTG
>JAODUG010035905.1:0-18010 GCA_027564795.1 Aphredoderus sayanus
ATTGATTTGAGTATGTGTGTTTCTTGTTGGTGGCCATATTCCCCCCCCCCCCCCTTCCCCCAAACAGCAATGCCCTTGCCCCAAAAGCTTTGAGGCTCGAATCAAATTAGCATGCAGTGTTGGCTCACAGGCATGCCATAAACAGGGCCGCTTTGTTAATTATCCACGCATCTCAGCATTAAAAAGAAATGTTCCTGATTGCCTTTGGCTGTTACCTTCAGAAAATAGAGGACAAACTTGAAATACCTAACTGTACATACAGAAATAAAGATATCACAGAAATATAGAATTTCCACACAGGACCAATTCTATCTCCATCTTTATTAATGATACAAAAACATACAGTACTATTATAATTTCTGAAAGCTGCAAGTTTAGTGAAGAAATATTAGTTTAGTAGAATGTTCTGCAATGCTAGTTTTGTTTGTACAATTTTATAACACGGGTCATTGCGCCACCACTAAATACATTTTGGGATAATGGCTATAGCTGCTTCATTGGTCACTAAAATTGAGGTTCTGTTTTGCACTTAAACAAATTACCAATTCAGGAGAAATTAAGCAGGTTTTTTATGCATACAAACACGAGCTTGACAAGGCTGAACACTGCCAGTCGCAATAAACAGCTAATCACATAAGAGGGTCTGAGGTTCTGCCTTTCAATTATGCACCAACCTTCACAGCCAGTAAAAGAAATTCTCTAAAATGTACATGCCAAACTTATCCTACGCTTAGTGCTATCTGTCCATAAAAGAGACCATGTGAACCTCTGGCCTTAATCTGTTAATGCTCTGGGGTGTACAGGGTTGACGACAAGGCGAGCCAGCCTCTTCTAAAAGAGAGTGCATCTTCAGCAACCCATTATCACAGACCTCTCTGTGGCTGGGTATAGTGGAAGGGCTAGAGGAACAGTGTGTCCTTTAGACACACAGGCCTCTTTCTCAGGCTGTCATTAACAAGAACTCTATAACGCATGGCGGTGCTGCTGACATTTATAGGATTATCATGTATTCACATTTCTAGTGACCAATCGGGTTGAGAATAAACACAGTGATAACCATTTACAGATACTGATGACAGTTCGCTAAATAACATTTAAAAACTAGAAAATTGAAATCTCTCCACACAGGCAACAGAGGTAAGATTTGGGTTAAATGCTTGTTGGCCGGACTGTGGTCACACTCCGTTTAATCTTTGTAATTACACATACTCCCATTTTAATCTGCTGAAAACAGAATATTAGGGGTAAAAATAATTAAAAGTAAGCTTTTTTTAACAGTAATTGAATGTCCTCTTATTGCAAGCTCTCTACCACTGCTTGACAGCCATGAGAGGTGGAGAAGACTTCCTTGGTGACAGGGAGTGTCGCGGTTAGTGCTTTGCGCTCTCTGACTCAGGTCCAGTAGTGTCTGCCAGTCGTCTCGCTGGTCAACGAAGCTCATAATCACAGCTCTTTGTCAAAACATGTTGTCTGAGCTGCACAGACAGGAAAGGTTCCACCTGCCTGCCAGTCAACTGTATGCTCATCTAGTGACGGCAACTATTGTGGTGAGGTGTTTTCTGTAAACAGACGGGCCTGTTGAGAGTCCATGGACACCTCGCGTGAGAGAAGATGTTGCTCCAAACATGATCTTCATGATAACAGGGGAGGACTTAGGTGTGCAGACACTTCCTTGACTTCTTTAATAAAAGCCATTGCAACCAATTGTTTTGAAGACCGATCCATTGTGTAAATGGCGAAAAGAATGTTGTATTACTTCGTACAGGAAGTTTATTATCACTAGGTGAAATATTCATGCGCACAGCGAACTCCTTGTGGAAATGCCTTTTGTGCGTCGTGCGTAACAGCATGCATATACGCGACCAGTAAGTATTTTATTCTATTGCAACAAAAATATTAGTTACCATTTGAATGTGAAACAGACTATATTAGTGTGTGTGTGTTTTGAGGTCCGGGTGTTGTGTTTTGATCGGGACGGGGTACGTGTCCATGAAAACACGGAGTGGAGGGGCTAGAAGTCCCCCCCATCACTCTGTTTTCATAGAAAGGCAGCATGTTGGAAAAAAATGGAATACAGAATGTTTTGAAAGTTACATTTCTTTTTTATTCTCACACAATAGGCTTGAGTTAGATCAAGATTGGGTGCCAGGTGATTCTTCCCCAACCAGCAAGCGACTTAGAGAGAGGCAACCGGATACTGGACACAATGTGCATTTGCAAGTAGCAAACAACATATAAAGTATGTGTGTGGACTGTCAACCTCACTGCAAACACAATTGTATATCGTTTTTATATCAAATATGATTTGAGAAAAAAAGAAAACTAATAAAACAAAAATGTTTTAACATAGTACTTGTTTGACTCTTTCATATACAGTATAGTTTCTTAACCCTCGTAATGTACTCAGAAATCTCGTATTTGGCCTCACGGCGGCGCCATCTGATTGTGTATGATTTGTGTGTTTTTCAATTGGCATTGCTGTGTGTATTTATTTATTAATTATTTCTTTATGTATTTGTTGTTTTTGTGCCTTTTAACCCTCTTGTTGTCCTCGGGTTACAAAGTCACATCTTGTTGTGTCAGCAGTGCACATCATATGTGTGTGTAAGCTCTAGAATTAGGTTTAGCGCCTTCTCTCTGCCACAGAGAGCTAGTGATATGGGTCATTTTGACCCAGAAGACATTATGAGGGTTAATGTACTGTAATTTGTTGATTTAGTTACTGTACAATACTGAATATGGGCTAGGATACTTCTAACTGTCACATTTCCAAAGTAGTAGCCTTTATTTACACAAAGGTCTCTAATTAGACTTTTGGAGTCTCCAAATGTCCTTTTTGGAAAACGCCTAGACTTACTTTTACGTGTAACATGTTCATTTTTTTGTGGTATTGTTATAAAATTTGAATTGGAACTAGGTATGGCTTCATGCTGTGGCCCCATTTTGTTGTTCTGCTAATAACACCCAGCAATAGCTATCTCCAGGCACATTTGAACACACAACTTTCAGGCAGAAATACAAATTACATTTTCAGTGTGTTCCAACATCTATTACTCAATTCCAGTAGCACAGAGTGTTATCTTTCAGAAAAGACAAAGCCATGCATTTACTCTAAAGGGTTCAAGAACAGCATTCAATTAACTATGGGTATGCTTGGATAGGCGTTTTCTTTTTTCAAATTTGACAGGATTTGTAAAAGGTTAACCTTCCTGTTGTCCTCGGGTTTCAAACACAAACCTTGTTGTGCCAGCAGTGCACATCATGTCTGTGTAAGATGTAGAATTAGGTTTAGCACCTTCTATCTGCCACAAAGAGGTAGTGAATTGGGTTAATTTGACCCAAAGGACATCACAAGGGTTAATGAAATTAATTATTAAAACAGAGTGGTCTAGTTAAACATTTATTTTAATCCAGCAGCAGATGAAAGACACCCGTCAAGTCACTCATGCCATCTTGCCAGACGATTAAACACAAATTTCCATCTCCTCAGTGAATTGACAGCTTGGTGGAAAAAAGACACAACAAATAGCTAAAGCTGTCAGTGAGAAAGGTCAGCTTTATTGTATTGCCTTAACAAAACCGTTGGAAAACAAGATCTTAGGAGCAGCGTCTGTCCTGTGGAAGGGATCGAGCTTGTGTAAAATCTGTCCCTAGGCCAGACTTCTAATATGTTCAACCTTTACCTCTGAAAGGCCGCATATGAAACACTTTTGTGATACAGACAAAGCAGTCAATTACAGTCATAGTGGAACTAATGACTAGTAATGATGAATGGAAGCCTGCCAAACATGACATCTTACACTCTTTGAAGACTTCCATGCAAACAACATGTGACCTCATCTCATAGGTTACTTTGAAATTATCTGACGCAAGTCTTTAAGTGGCAGAAGTTGAACAGGTGGTAATTTTCAACCAGAACAAAAATACATCTAACCCACATAACAGTGATGTTCTCATGCTGGAGGTATTGTGTGGTGCCTCAGAAGACAACAGATAGAAACCCAGGGTGATGGGGTTCATTGTCTTTGAAAATACAGTACAGTGGTTGGTGGTGAATGATTAGGAAGTGTTTATTACAGCTAATGATCTTTTGAAAGACTTCAGTGTTAGACGGCGTACCCAAAACTGCAATTACATCAGCCAAATCCTGAATAATTGATATGGGCAACATATACTGTATAGACCCCAGTGGTTATGCAGTCAGCACAACCTGATAGAATGGTTTCACTGTAGGTAGCCAGCACCTGTTACAATGCTGATGGAATACTATACACAGACTTGAGTTTATCTGAAGCAATGCAGAAAATAAATATCTTCATTATACATTGATAAGGCAAACTACAGTCAAGGTCAACTGTCTGACAACCCTATGAAGTTACAAGTGTAAAAACATGAAACATGTTCACTTTCATCACACATGTAACAGGCCTAATTTCCAACTGAAGAGATACTTTTCTATATTAAAATGCATGTTTTATTTTGCAGAGCTGTCAATCCAAAATATGATTTGGTGTCTCACCAAGTTAAATTAAAATATGAATCAAAATTACTTTCAAAAAGCTTGTACAGTTGAATGCTTTTAATAGTGTAATGGGGGTTGCTTGGGGTCAGGGAATGGGCCAGAATAACTTCAGAGGCTACCACAGCTGCCAGTATGACAATCACACACACAAAAGCTTGAATAAATATAATTAACAAGTTGATTGATGCCACTATAAACCTTATGTTGACAGTTGAAAACGTCAACAATGATAACACGACTCAATCTAATGATATCAATGTGTATTATTTCACATATGGCATATATGACAGATATGCATGGCTGACAGCATGTAGAAGCATGCCCTGCTTCCATAAACACTTTAAATGACTTGAGGATTTATCAGTTACAAACACCACATGTATTCTCCCCCCTTGTCCTCATACAAAAGATGCACGCAGAAAGACACAGTAGGAGGGTAAATACTACATGTCTCCACAGGACCAGAGCAAAGTGTGTAGCATTGTGTAGGAGTGGATGGGCTGGGGGGCTTGTGGGGGCTCGCTTTAGCGTGCCAGCCTCAAACAGCTAAATGCAGGAGAAACGCACATAATCACGAAAGCCAGAGATGACAGCAGACAGCGGCAAAACAAGCCAACTTGTATTTTCATCAAAACAAACACAGGCTGACAGGGTGTGATTTACACTATAGCCGCTGTCAAAATAGCCCACTGGTCCTATTTTGACAGTAAAAGGCCATATCAGGTCTTGTTTGCACTTCTGAGGACCTCAGGTTCCCCTGGGGTGTTTAAGGCTCCAGCTTGAAACTCTCTTCTGAGGCAATTATCCAATTAGCTGAAGCCATGTGGCCAGACTGGCGAATGATGATGGCTGGAACACCCGGGGAGCATGGGGCTGGTGTGAGCCCCAGGGATTTAGAGGGCCAGACCACCTCCCTCCAGGTCTCGCACAGCTAATTCAGCCACAGACAACCAGGGTCCTGTCTGGTAGGAATAGAGCGGGCTTGGACAGGGGGGAGGGAGGTGGAACCCAGCTAGGCAAAAGGCCTCACCTACTCCACCATGCGCCACTGACCTGAACAGTGTCTCCACATAAAACAAGCACTGGCCAATCGGAGAAGTCCAACAGAAATGATGGGCCAAAGCATAAAACAAGACACAGATTCCGCAAGAAGTGTATACAAACAAACAATAGTGGAAGGGAACAATTTAAAGTAGAACATGACACACATTACATCTGCCCTCTTCTCCGGCCGACAGTCAAAGTTGACTGGCTGCCACAGGACAGAAACACCACCAATTAAGTCCTTTGACGGCAGCGAGAAAACGCAGATGGTGTCGTGCCATCGTTATGACTCCAAGGGCTTACGCCCTCCTGTCAGTTTCCTACATGGGGTACCATTTAGAAGAGAAACCACACATTTCTGCATGGCCTACGGGCACTAGCCCCTGGGGAATCACTATGGATGGTCTGGCTGCCGCTTTCCCAGAGCCAAGGCATTTTTCAGTTCCTCAAAATGTATCCCCCCCCCCACTCCTTTCCTCAAGGTAATTCAACAGCTGTGTGGTTAGATACTTGCATGCCTTTGCCTCTTCAAATGCCAAACATTAAGGGATTAGAGAGGACTGGTATTCAGTGAAACTATTTCAGAGCAAGTTCCTACTCTGCTATTATTTGTTTGTTGAGCTTCCTTTTAATTATCTTTGATCACACCAACTACACAGATACCGTAACTTGGTTTTTAAAGAAACCTTAAGTATAACAAAGCCAAAAGAAAAATGATTTTACTTTCAGTTGCTACTGAAGCACAAACAGGCCAGAGACCCTTTCCACTAATTTATTGATCACTTTTACCCTCCAATTAGGAATTTGTTATGGTCTTGATATATGACATTCCTCATTGACGTATCCTTGCTGTGCTGCATCTTAGTCTAACCTTTCCACTGCCCTATGGGTCAAAATGACCCGGTGCACAGTAGCGGGCGCCAACAACAACACAAACATATAACATTCCATGGTTGGCTCCCTCTGCTGGTAGTCTGCTGAAAACCTTAGGACAGCGGGAGGGTACTGGTTCAAAATGTATTACATGAGTCAGGCGTTCATATCCACAGGTTGACATCCACATGTGTCCCTTTCAGGACACAGAACTGGTGGATAATCCCTGAGGATCACAGTGTCGCCACACAGACAGTGCAGCAGGTGATTATGTTTCACTCACATCATCCCCCGCACTTGTGTGCAAGTATAATTATTCTGACGAAAATTACATTCTCTGCCAACAAAGTAAAACCCATGACTACTAGTATAACATACAAACAGGTGAATGTAAATGCGAACGCTACCAAGGACAAATTCAATTGCGCTTCTAACTTAATGCCTTAAAGACGTCAATGAAATGGTCATGCAAATATGAACTTTGCCCCATGATAATAAAAAATTGTTGGCTCACAAAGATTCTGTTGTCAAAGCACTGATGCCTGTATATGAACACATGTATTTTCTGAAGCTAAAATCCACCATCAGTCTGCTGGTTATCGTAACTGTGCGGTCTTCATTGTGCTTGCCAACGGGCTTACTTTCTACATCTGTACAGACTGTAATAAGAGGTAACAAAAAGCACCAGACTCTTGTGTTCATACCAATTAAGAGTTCAAAGCAAACAAGTCTCTGATGGGTGCCCATCAGAGTAATACTGCCTCACCACTCTGGCCAGAAGTTTAAATCCATGACCGCACCCAATGCAGTAGTAACCAATAGGTGTGACGCAGCCTCTTGAAAACAGACACAAAGCAATGTGTTTTATGCTGTCATTTGTCATTCCCTGTATGGGGGTGGTGCACAGGTACATTGATTTTATATCAGAGGACAAGTAAAAAATAAAATCTATAAAATGCATGTATAATATATAAATAAATCTCTCTCAAACTTATTAGTATGTTATACCGTCCAACCCCCATCACCATCAGGCTAGCACTGCTGCCATTAAAGATGTTGTCCCACACCTGCCCTATTGAAGAGGATGTTGAAAGGCAAATAACAGTCTATCAATGAAATATGAAGCCGCGCGGTTTCCGCGCCTCAGGCTGTGTCAGTAAATGAAGATTGACACGCCACGGCCCCACAGGTAAAGGGACACCAGGGAAAGAAAAGTGGCTGCCCGCTCTCACATCTCTATGCACTGTAACCTGCTCGTTACACCTTCCTCTACAGCAAGAGAGGGTGGGGAAACATTCTTCTCCAACTGAAAGATATAACACTTGCTCTGGGGTGGCATAGAGACACACAGAAGAGAGCCCATGTCACTGAAACACTACCCGATCATAAGATCAGCATCCATATAATGGATGATGCTATTCAAATAGACCACGAACAGTGATGCTGTGCAAACATTTGCTCATACATATCAATATGCCCTTCTCCCCTAGAGACAGAACTCTGACTAAATCTAAGGTCACGGCCATCAAGATGGAACAAATAGTGAGTGAGGTTGTCCCCATTAAGCAACTTGCTCTTGTTGTGAACAAGGGAGGCGGTGCTTGTAACTTGGCTGTGGAGGGCTAGCTGCGGCTGTGGTGCTGTGACCCTGGGGGCAGCAACCTGCGGTGTAATCAGGGCCCTTGCCAAATTACAGGCCAAGGAGGCTAGTAAGTGGAGTTCAATCCAGGGCTGAGGGAGAGGTCGCCCATTAAACTAATATTCTTATGTCACGGACTACATTCCTGTGCACGTAAACACCAGGCAACAGAGAGAGGCCCTGATAATTCCAAGCATTTTAAGTGTTCAGGCACACTACCTCGTCTTTATTTATAGTTCTGTACAAAGCTTTCAGCGGGGAAATAATAACAGTGTTGGTGTCCTCTTAATGCATTTTTGAGATGAGCAGCAGAAAAGGAATGTTGTACAGGTCAAAAAAGGGACTTGAGTTCCTGCTGTGTTTTCAACAGCAACATGACAGCTATTTGAGTTGGCGGTGTGTCTGTCATGATGTATGTTTACATGTTGAATGCTACAAAAACGTATTACGCACAAGAGGTGAAGTACTTCAAACACATAAAATACAATAAATAAATCTGTTTAAACTAGAACTAATAAAGAAATACTAGGTTGTTTACTGTAGCACCAAATGGGGTGGTCCATCTACTTGACAAACATCAATCATGACTGATTAAGCTAAATGTGTCAAATCAAACCTATTTAACAGTGTAATTTGTTAATTTGAATATTCTTCAAATTAGAATAAAAAAACAAGAACAAAAAGGGCCACATAACTAGGCTTGATATGCCTACACTAATTGTGGAGTGGGTGCAAGCAATTAACAAATATCCAGAAACAAACTTGTTTGACCGGAGGAAGTCGACTGACCTGGTTGATTGAATTGGCACAAAAGGAGGAAAGCCCCGTTCCCAGACATGACAGGAAGAAGATGACTGGGTCAAACGGAACAGGCGCCATTGCACAGCCAGCTGCTGCTGTCGCAACCACCAGTGCTGAAACCACCAGAAGAGGTAGAACATTTTGCATGACAAGTCAGATTACATTGATTTAGGAATATTTAAGGTTTAACAGATTTGTCACAAATTACTATGTAGTACTGCATATGAAATAAAAATATACATGTTCATGCCCTCATAATATTGCTGCAATATGAAAATTAAATGACTTGTACAATGTGAAAATAAATATAACTGACTGCAGTATTATAAAACCAAGTATGGTACTGTTAAAGCTGTACTGTATGATATACAGTACTGTATATCATACTGTACCATGTATCCCCTACATGCCACCCTACCTATTGCTGTAACAATGATTTAAAGCATGGCCATTGATATGTATCTAGCCTAACAAACGTATGACGTTGTACACTAATATGTACATTTCTCATGGACATAAGGTATAGCATCAAAATAAAAAAAGCCCCTCCCTTCAATGCCATAGCGTGTTCCCTCAGAAGCTCCGCCCCATACATTGGAAAAACATTTTAGAGGTTAGGATAATATTGTTATGTGCCGTCTGCACCACTTTGTTAATGTTCCTATTTACCAAGCCTGAGCTATGTAGAAGTACCAGATTATTTTTTCAGCACGATTTTATGGTTCTTTTTATTGTCATTGCTGTGTGTATTTATTTATGTATGTATTAATTATTTATTTATGTATTTGTGTTGCCTTTTAACCCTCCTGTTGTCCTCGGGTTTCAAACACACACCTTGCTGTGCCAGCAGTACACATCATATCAGTGTGTAAGGTGTAGAATTAGATTCAGCACCCTCTATCTGCCACAAAGAGCTAGTGATTTGGGCCAGTTTGACATGGAGGACATCATAAGAGTTAATGAAAACATGGTGCCTTTTGTACCCTTACCCGTCAGTTTGACTTTTGCTAGCCTTGCATAGATGCCCGGCAGTTCAGACAGCTCCACTTTCATCTCCTTCCACTGTCTGTCCAGACGTGCCTGCTTGGCCTCATCAATGTCCACCTGCTTGTTCATCTCCCCTGAGGACTCAGCGCCTCCACCCGACGCAGACCCCGCCTGCAGGCCAACGTCTCCGGGAGCGGGCTCCGAGGGTTTCGGCTCCTCAGCGTGGACGCCGATAGCCGATACATGCTGCACATGGCTGACACGGTCATCTCTCTTGTCTACAATGGTCAGCACAGGCGCCTGTTTAGGGATGGCTCGTTGGTGTAGCTCATTGTTGCTCTTGGTTACATACTGATGACAAGGGGTAGAGGAGATATTTCATTTCAATGAGAGGTGACAGCAGCTCACCATTACGTCTATTTGTGAAGAAAATATGCCTCACAAATACAAAAATGTTAACTTTTTCTGATAAACTGGTAGGAATAACAAACAGCAATCATGGTTTTTATTTTTGATGCAAGGCATACAGAAATAAAGATTTCATCCTGCTGCAACCTACCTGACGTTTCAAAAAGTTTAAATGCTGGTATGTAATCCAGTTTGATGTATCTCGCCTGTAAAGTTGAATAAGGTGGCGTGTACCCCGATGACTTCTAGGGACATTTCGTAAAAACATCTGGTTCACGCCGACACCAACCAGTCCTAAAAGAAAATACCACAAGGCTAAGACGAAAGTAATAAGTAGCCTACAACCGACTCCCTTATCAACAGTGACATTATACAAATCGTGAAATGTGACTCCACATGGATAAATAACGCTCACACGTTCTACATAACATTCTTTTGCATAAAAATATGCCCAGCAGTATAAAAGTAGTACTATGATGTTGGGTACATCATATGTTATGATGTCATAAAACCATCTAAACATTGCTATTTAATATTACTGTATCTTGCTTGTTTTCCCACTAGCGGCACATTTACGGCTTTGGCACATATTTAAGGTCACTGCTAGTAGCAGCTTTTCATCTGAAAGCTAACAATATGTGGCGTGGGATGCTAACTCGTCTAGCCACTATTTACGTTTAGCGTGGTGTTTTCCGCAGACGAACACGAACCACGTATTTCACATAAAGCAGCGTTTGGATCATAATCATAAACACCAACTTTCATTACCAGACAGCCTGCTACATGGCGTTTTCAACATGTTCCTGTGGCACACAGCCGGCTCCTGCCGTGTCCTTTTCACATGCCGCAAGCCGCCATTTTGACCTCGATGTGTAAAAGAATCACTTCCGGTAACATAGCGTCAACGCTTCTTTTTTGTTGCTTTTTTAAAATAATGCATTTTTCTTTAGTATTATAACTACAACAATGTACAAACAATAGGTACAATCAACATTCTAACATATATCATAACATATATCAACTCCTTCGAAAGAAGGCTGTACATAGGCTACACTCCAGTACGCATGCACACATTTCATGGAAACTATAACCCAGCGGGCAGTGGGCACCTTGATTTCAATTTTACTTCAAATATTAGTCTTGATCAAGATGCTATAACATAAATTTAAATTCAGTTTGCATGCACATTTCTTCCACTGCTAATTGGGTGAAAATAGGAAGTTAATCCCACACTGAAATTGGTTCAATATGTAGGCCAATGTGTTTGACGTTCAATTTACTTAAAATCAATGTGTGATTTTGAATCAAACTTCAGTTTGATTAGCATTTTTACCTGTTTTTTGACGTCGTGCCCACTGGGATGTTCATACAGTACAGCAGTGATGCTGCATATAATAAAGTAACTTTTTGTCCGTTTTTCATATCGCTTAGTTATGGATCAGCATTGCATTTCAGTGTGCATATATGCTTATACAGTACAGTCACACCAGCTATATGTATCTTATTTGAGGACTTGGATGTCATAAAATGTAACAAAAAACCATTGTCCTCAACCTGTTCCACAAATCGCACATTGTTTCATTTAAGATATATTCCAAATTCCAATTAATTTACACATTTAAAACAGAACATATTCTAATGCATCTAAAGTGACATGATGATGAGTGATATTATGTTTTGTTATTGTCAAATATCAGCTTGAATTTCATTCTGGTGGAATCCCAGTAGATTTATCCAATAAATCTCATCGAGCCCAATAGATAGGGCTCGCTTAACTCTAAATTACCTTCTAATTCAATGCCTAGCCCATTGCCTTTTGCCCTTGTGTGTCCTCTGCTCTGCCTATAACCCTTCTGGTTGGTCTGTTATTTATGTGTGATCATGGTGATGGTCTAGGTTGCCAGTGGGACTGTCTGATTAATACTTTTCACCCTGCTTTCACACTGCAGCCTCTGTTGACTTCCCAAACAGACAGATACACTTGGCAAGGATGTCCAGCAGTGTATTATTCACTGGCAACATTTAATTCTATAGAGACATGTAAAAACAAATATTTTTATTTTCATTTGTAATCAAATCCACCATTTATTTGCTTTCACATATGACCATCTGAAGAGCTGGGATTGTCAGAGTAACTATTTAATGACTGGACAGATAACACCCTATAGGAAAACACGGACAGTAATGGACAGATAACGCCCTAGCCTATAGGAAACACAGAATCCATATAGGCGATATATTTCATGAGGACAAGATTCATATCAACTTTATAATCTCAGATACTGTCAGCGAACGCAAAACCACACCATAATCTGAACTAGCCATCTCATTCAACTGATTCATCTCATTCATTCCTGGCCACTAGCAGCCCCTCCTTCCCTGGCAGGATTGCATGCTGTAATCTCCTTGTACCATCAAGATGCGGGACTGATGAATGTTGACAATATACACAAGGCCATCCCAGAACCATCACGAGAGTACCTTTATTGCAGGAGATAACCATTATGTGCTGTTCTACAGAATTTCATTCCACACTGACCCGGTCAAAATTTTTGATGTCAGTGATATGGCGAGGTTTTATTGCTTTGATTCGATTATACCTTTTATTTCTCCAGTGTTGTTTTAGAAATGTTTATACTGTATTATTTTAGTTGCTTTTTTGGCAGGATGATATGTGAATCAATCTGGCTACACTTGAGTGACAGGTCTACCAGAACATTAGTGTCCCTCACACAAATAGACTCATTCAGGAGCACTGCATGTTTCTGCCCCTTCTCCTGCCTGGAGTGAAATAATATTTGCTTGAGGCAAAGGAATTAAGGAAGAGTTTAGTGACTCAGAAATATGCAGAGAATTAATTCATGGGAATCATCTCGCATTAGGCCTGACTAACATATACATTTGTGTGTAATACTCTATAGGCAATATATCTGAGCTATAAGTTTACTGTATACGTGAAACTAATTCTTAGTTCATTTAACTTTACATGTTTTGTTAGTTAGTTTACTTTTGTGTGGTTTTACCCCCATTAGAATGGTGTTGACTTTTTTGACTGAAAGGTTAAAACCCAGCCATTACTATGTCTGCAGTGGCAGCAAGATGGACAATATAAGGCAGAAGTTTAAGAACAGATGGACCAAATGGAGACTAATAGCCCAGCAACAATAGGAGGTTGGTAAGGTCTCTTCAAGTGGTCTTTCAAAAGGCCTTTTAAGTGATCCTATCTCTGATGGTGGTCTCAATATGGGGGAGCTGTCCCTGTCTTTTCAAATAAAAAGAGTGGAAATATCCTCTCGGGGGAGAAAGAACGACACAGGAGTTACAACCGATATTGTTCCGCAGCCTTGATGTAAAGTACAGCTGGGATACGGAGACAGGTTGCGGTAATAATGATGATAATAACAAATTCACTTGTATTTTTTTATGAATAATTCTAAATCTGTGCAGTTTGGAATATGTATAGTGAAATAATATGTGTATACATTGAAAATTACTATATTGAATTGTTACTTTTCAGCAGACAAAATATTTCATGTTTTTCAAAAGAACTATTTGATAGACTGACCAAATATTGCCAAATGTTTTCAGTCATAAAATAAATTGTGGAGTTTAGATTTAATGTGAATATACACAATACCTTGGTGGATAACAGTCTTTTGGAAGATTGATAGCATAGCATGAAAACCAATCTGGTCATCTAAGAATGATGTGGGTATGGGGATCTCTAGCAATGTCAAGGGTTCAGATATTACCTATTGCTATTTTAAACAGATTCTTGGCACTTTCTTGTAAAAGGTGAAATATTGAATCAATTGAAGTCTCCAGTTTGTGTAAGCATTATTATCAATGGCATGTCCTGCTCCTCTCAAACAACATGCTGCCTGTGGTCCTTACCAAATCGTCAAATAATTTTTATTCCTGTTTTACATGTCCCTTACTGAGGAAAGCATTAAGCGTATATAATGAAACACCCCCTTGCAAGAAGCCCCAATAAATAGCCCAGTCAAATAGCAGAGGCCTCCCAGACCTGTCATCAACCCAGTTCATCCACTCTGATTTACAAGCACTGTCACAGAGGCTTTAGTGCCATCACTAATCCCACAGGGCTGGCCATTCAAACGGCTGTGGAGTCAGGCCACCTAAGAAATAGACAGAGGGAGACAGGCAGTGCTACATAACTCCAAGCAGAAACAGATGCATAGACGCTTCCCTGTTTATAATTGATTTTCAAGGGCAACGTTTTGTTGTCAGAATTTGTCTAACAAGCCCCTCTGCCTCCTCCCCACACCGACTGGCGCCCTGGTGCTCGCCAAGCAAAGGGTGTCAGATGCAAACCGGCGCCCCACCCCCTGACCTCACCGTCATGGCACCCCACTGGAATACTGAGCTCAGCCCCGAATTTAGTCAGTTGCATGGACATTTGTTTTCCCTGGAAAAAGGTGCTGCCCGTACACTCAGTGTATTTCAAGTTGGTGAAGCATCCAAGGCCTCCAGAGAAAGGACATGTCCTCCCGGCTGGTGGTCCCGGGCGTGTCCTGTATCAGTGGACGGCAGGTATTCTCAGGCCTTTTTGTTGCTAGTGTTTATGTCTGAGGTCTGCGGTGTCTTCTCACAAGGCCTCCAAGGCTAAGCCTCTAATTGGCCACGGCTCATCAATCTCACAGCGCGACCCCTTTCACCCAAACTCTCATCCAAACAGAGCAGAGGAATGGGAGCGGTGGAATGGACTCTTCGCCTCCCAGAGGCCTACAAGCTTGCCTTGGGAGGGGCAAGTGGTTTGTGAGAAAACCATATTTATGGTGAGTTAATGTCTACCAATATATCCATCTGTTCTTCCTGATGTGAATAGTTTCCCTCCCAAAATATACACGGGGCTGTTTCACCCATTATTATATTCTATACAATTCAGTGGAAATACGTTTAGAGTATAGACATAATTGTTAAGTAGCACTTAATAGACTCTTATTGGGATCAGTTTCATACTAGTAATATCAATTTGAGAACATTTTCTAGGTAGGATTTCATAATGCTCTTTAAATGGTAGCAAGGGAAATGGACTGGCATCTGTCTTCAATTATTCCTGTATTTGCTAATTTCACATACAATTGTTTCACCATGATTTATTAGGGTTATTACGTTTCTTTCATTTAAATGTACAGTATAATCTCAGTTTGGTGGCCGCTCCTAGCAATCAGGTTACCAGACAAGGTGACATTTTTCACTCTGTTGGTTCAGTGAGTCCAGCACTATAATCCAGATTCCTAGGGTCGAAGGGGTCACAGAAACTCCTCAGCCATTCCAAAGCCTGTATTTAATTTGGCTAGACTCTTAAGGTCCAAGGTTTGGCCACAGTGAGACACAGAGACCACAAATTTGTCAAGAGGAATAAGGAAGGTCCACAACAGATGCGGTTTCTGGGGTCAAAGCAAAGTCTCCACATTTCTTCACATCCACAGACAACATGAGCAACCTAGGCTTCTCCCAATGTGGCTTTTCCATTACTCTACTTGTGAAATTTATTTATTTGTTAGTATATTTATTGGCCCCTGGTTTTCTCGTTCCGATATCATGGAGCGCTTTTGTCAAAGTGAGATGATAAAGGCTAGCACCGTTCCAGACCAGTCCCCCAGTGAAACACAAACACACACACACACACAGGCACACACACACATACACACAAAAGCAAATTCAGCCCGTGTCCAATTGTCTTCAGTAACCAATCGTAATCAGGGGTGTCATCCTTACCATAAATCTCACTGAGCAGCAGTGGCTCTTAGCCCAGATGGGAATAGGCCTTGTTCAGTTGCACTTGCTTATATGTCATAAATCCACAACCGTCCTCACGAAATCTGTTTCCTGCTTCATGTGTCTCTCCCACCAGTGTACATGGGGGAGGTGAGGATATTGCAAGACCGCAGTCTGCTGTCAATTTGCAAAATAGACGGTCTCTTCCTCCCGCTGAAATAATGTTGGGTTGTGTACATTATGACTGTTTCACCAAGATTTGTAGCTTGGCGCCCAGAGGTTGAATCATAGTTACTGTAAGTGAATTGATGAGAACAACATGAATGCCCCAAGTCAACAAATGATAAAGCTTCTATAAATGAAGTTGTTTTGAATGCAGTCCTCCACCATGGTTGTAAACTTAATGACAACTGAAGCATTAACCTAAGTGAAGTGGATGGAAAACATATTTGTGTGCTTGTCGTTTTTGGCCCACTTAAGCAGAAGAATGAATAGCTAATAATTTATGGGCACAAAAAGAGACCCTAATGAATAAATGTGTCCAAGTTTGTCAGACAGTTATTAGTTCAAAAAGAACACAAAGTCTCAACATCCCAACCACTACAGTATACAGTGTGTACTACTGTGTACAGTTAGACCTTATGCTATTCTTAATATATCTCATATACAGTATATATACATGTACATATATATCAGTTATATTACATACTGTCAGTTCTTCTTGACCTGTTGAAAATTCAGTATTTCAGTATTGCATTTTCAATACTTCAACCATCTTTAATTCTCCATGGAGACCATTCAGCATGGTTCTTCTGTCCTGTGAGCATGAGGACCTTTTGTGTCTATAGGTCAGCATGCATGGGTAGCCGTGTGACAGACTCTTGGCAGCTGTGGTCCTCAGAGTCCTGTAAGTCGTGTATGGCGCTACAGATATGGAACATTCCGGGATGTTCTTACAGTATATGAAGCGACAAAAGCTGTTAGAGACATTGTGCTGACAGACTATGGCCTCTGCGCTGGTGGTCTGCTCCCATCTATATCCTTTACCCAGACCCTAGACATTAACACACACGCGTGTGCATGCACACACACACACACGCGCACGCACGCACACGCACACACACACACACACGCACGCGCACGCACACACACACACACAACACACACATCCACATATTACATTCTAATTATAACCGGTTGGTTAAAGCAATCTTAAGGAATAAACCATCAGCAACAGAACATAATGACATTAGGTTTTTTTTTTTGTTCATATGTCGCTGATTACAACTTACACCCGGTAATCACAAATCTAAGGATTACCTTTTGAAAGGAGGAACATTCCAAAAGCTGCCTGTTCCGTTGTTACAGCAGCAACCCACCCTACCCCCCTCCCCACCTCTCACCCCATCCCCCCAACCCACCCAAGTGCCAGGATGACAAAGTGCATCGGAGAAGTGCCGTGGCACAAAACGAGGGCTTCCTATCAGTGCATGAATTCAATTAGCGCTCAGATGACTCCACGTAATGAGAAGAAGGTGGATACGCGAGAGACTTGCATAATGCATCCTCATTTTAAACTTCCCCTACACCGCCATCGCCACCACCGCTCACAGTCTTTCCTGTACGGCACCACATCTCTTTGAAGAGCAGTCAATAACTTATTTTCTAACTGAAAACATTTGCATAGCGGGGACTATATGCACTGCCATGTGCCACCGAGAAGGAATGTGTGGTTAGTACAGGTGGTAGATATCAGTATTCATGTGGCTCTCTGTCTCTCTCTCTCTCTCTCTCTCTCTCTCTCGCTCTATGTCTCTCCCTCTCTCTCTGTCTCTCTCTCTCTCTCGCTCTCTCGCTCTCTCTCTCTCTCTCTCTCTCACTATCTCTCTCTCTCTCTCTCTCTCTTTCTCTCTCTCTCGCTCTCACCCACCCTCTCTACCTTTCTCTCTCTCTCTCTCTCTCTCTCTCTCTCTCTCTCTCTCTCTCTCTCT
>JAODUG010035927.1:0-18007 GCA_027564795.1 Aphredoderus sayanus
TGTCACCAAATGTCCGGAGCCTGGATTTAGGGACATCAAGCAGGTCTTTGTCAGAAGACCGCAGGGACCGTGACTGGAACTTCTCCCCTGTCTAGCTGTCTTCACTGTTAGTTATTGTATGTATGTTGTTGTTATTCGCGGGCAGCACCCTCCCGCCCAGATGCCAGTCACTATGCAGTGCATTTCAGAACAGAGCCTCCTGTTTTTTGTCCCAGGGCCATTTCTAAAGCCTTTCTCCTGACAGGTGCCACTCATCAGTAAATCTGTCAATCAATTACCACGTCTACACTAAAGGTTGGCACTCCCCATGATTTCATCACAGTACTGTACATGGATCAATGTTCTACAACAACAGTAGTAGAAACATTTAGATACTGATTTATTTAGCCAGTCAATTCACATTGATATTGTGTACTGTTACAGTGTGCATTTCAGACTGCAATGAAACTCAGCACGCACACTGATGCCGTCTGCCGTCAGACTACATAGCCCATATGCAACATGGTCCCAACACACACTCCAACCATAACCATCATCACAATATTCTGCGACTTCTGCCACAGCAGCCCAGCTGGGTTGTTGCTCTCATACATTGACCCTTGGGCACCCCTGATGCCTGCTTCGTCGTTTGTCCCTCCTTGGGCCCTTCACAAAAAAAAGTACAAAACCACACAATAAAAGGTCAGGATACATTTGCAAAATTTAAATAAGTAATAAAATACAAAAATGCTAGCCTTGAGTGATCAGGCCATTTATCAGTTTCAGTTTGACTTTGCCGCGAGAATCAGTCTGGAGAGGCAAGCGATCCTTTCAATTCTGTCCTGTATATCTAGTGTGTGACCTATCAGTGTTGTACTGGTACTATTCTAGGGTGTTGTTTAGGTGTAACGACAGCGAAAGTGACTCCAAAACAGCAATGGCATAGATCGTTTTTTATTAGGCGGCAACGACCATGGGGGATTCGCCGTTCCGGAGAGACTTTGTGTTCTTAGGCATCCACTCCTCCTCGTGTTGGCTTTACTTCTCCAGCTCCAATCAGCTGCTGAAAAGTATTGTAGTGGCTGTTTTTATTTAAAAAAGGTAGTACGGCGGCCTTACTGTCCATTTTATAGCTTCTAGATAAAGATTCATCAGTACTCACAAAAAACTCTCTGTCAGTAAGATATGATCGGAAACAATTAACAGTACAGTGTCAGATTGTGCAATATGTTTAAAATAATTGAGTGATCTACTGTATCAAGTAGCACTAATATTGATGGTTTCTTCATATCCAAGTTACATCTAAGATCATTAGCAATTTTTACTAATGCTGTTTCAGTACTGTGATTGGTTCGAAAACCAGACCGGTATTTATCGTAAATGTTGTTTGAGTTGATAAAATAAATCGGGATGATACACCGCTCAATCAATCAATCAATCAATCAATCAATCTTTATTTATATAGCACTTTTCATACAAATATATGTAAGAAAAATTGCTTCACACTACAAAATCATTAAAAACAATTAATAGTAATAGTAAGTAATACAAACAAGTAATAAAACAAGTAATAATACCATCCTATGTAACACCCATCATCCCAACCCTCCAATCACAAACAAGCACCAGGGAAAACAGAATATCAAGCCCAAATATCCGGAGTCCCATTCTCGCCATCCCCGAAACATTAAAATATCCGGGGACCCCAGACCCGCTCCCCAACCACTTCAATCTTAGTCAGAGAATGGAAAACCAAAGACACTGAAGGAATGAGCCCACAAACCAACATACACCAGACCCCCAAAGGATGTGGCACCAGGGGCGCACCACCAAACACAGACACGACGCAGATGCCTAGATGGACCAGCTCCCCCCAGCTTAACCCCCAGACACTACAGGCCAGGGCACACACTCACCCATGATCCAGCCCACCAACCAGGCACCACAATGCCACCACCATAAGGGGAACACCACTGAAGCACTAAATAACCCAATCCCGGGTTGGGTTATTAACCCAATCCCGGACGCCTGGACTCAGCCCTCCACCCCCCCAGATACCCGTCCATAGCCAGAAAAATTTAACCGACAAACACGGACCAACCCAGTCCGTGCAATGCCTATCAGTCCAACCCTCTAACCACAAACGAGCATCCAGAGACTAAAAACCGAGCCCAAATATCCAAGGCCCAGACCCCGCCCACCCTAAGGAACCAAAACCTTGGGGCCCCAAACTACTCCTCCATCCCCCTGCCTCCAGTCAGAAGACAGAACACTGATGGCAATGTAGAAATTAGTCATGGACTGAATCACTCAATACCACAGTGATACCGTCCCCCAAGCCCCACTCACGGCAGTGACAAAAGTTCCACCAGATCAGCAGGCCAGACTATGGGCGGGCGTGCAACCCACCCCACAATACCAGAGCGTCCAACCGGGGAAAAATAATCCACCCACCCAACCCACACCACGCCAGTGCCCAATGATCTGCTCCCAGAACCACATGTCCATGGATCCGGAACACATCACTGCCCAAACCCACTCCCCCAACATCCCCCAATTTCCATGCTCCGACTAAAACAGAAGCACCAGAGAAGGAGCCCAAGATCCCAAGCCCCAGCCCTACAGAATGGCCAAGACGAAACCCCAGATACTCAAACCCAACCCCCCGCCCCAAATGTCTGTCCACTGCCAAAGAACCAAACTGACAGGTGCCACCTCCACCTCCTCCAGCATAAAACTAAAATTTGCTGCGAGGAAACACTAGAAGCAGAGCATAAATATTTTATTAAATATTTAATAAATTAAATAAATATAAGGTTAAAACGTTAATAGTAACGATATAATAAATGAAATTTAAAATAAATGAACTAATATATAAAATACAGTTAGAACACTCCATACAATTCAGTTAAAAGCCTGGTTAAATAGGTAAGTCTTTAGTTTAAAGCTTTAAACTTTAGCTTTAAACATGTCCACATTTACTGATGTCCTCATTTGCTTGACCTTTAGTCGCCTACACATGTCCGTCATCACATTCGAGATTAAACAAGTCCATCAGTATCTCGTCTGCTATCCCCACACAAGAGAACAACAGCAACTGCATCCCTGCCAATGTTCTTAGAGGTGGCGGCCTGCAGCGGAGCGGCCTCCGGGTACCAGGTGTCGTAATCCATCAGGACCAAGAAAACGGCACCTCGATGGTATGTAGGGGAATTAAGGGGCTGCGATGTTGGTCCTTAGGGCAGTGGACCTGACACACCGCACACTGCCGAAAATAGTCCTCCATGGCCTTCTTCATCCCCAGCCAAAAGAATCGGATTAGTACCCGGTCAAATGTCTTTTCCACATCTAGATGGGACCCTAAGAGGTGGGTGTGAACCAAAAACAGCACCTTTGACATATATGGCTGCAGAACTAGCAAATGTTCAATGTTCAACTAGCAAACGGCCTTATCGTTCACAACCCGATGCAGCAACTCGTTAAAGTATGGACTTTGGGGATCCCTTACCTCCGTCTGCGATACCCCATCAACTATCTGTACGGTGTCCCTCTGGGCTGTGGCGAACTGGCTGCATCGTTTCTCTTGCCCGGTTCCGGTCTGCGGGAACTCCATGAAGGTCTCACCCGACGTGATCTCCTCCACCCTCTAAGGAGGGGTGATCTCACCTTCATTGGCAGTGTCCGTGGTATCTCCATTCGCCGGTCTAGGGACTGGAGGCACCCTGGCCCTCCCGTCGGAGCCCTCAGAATCCGGCACTGCAGCCATGCCAGCTCCTGCCCACTCCCGGGCCTTTCCCCTGGGTTGTCCTGCCACTCCTGATTGTGCCCTGGAGTCCGCCTTCCAATAGTGTTCAAATAGGACACAGTCTCTACCAACCAACACTGGTACTGGTAAAGTTACGACTACTCCCACCTTCATGCAGGTCTCCTCTTTGGGACCTCGGATGTGATCCAGTTGTATGGGGTAGGACCATGTGTCCCCATGTACACAGGACACCTGTATCTCCTCCATAGTCGCCTGTCCTTCTAGCGAGCTATGAACGAGCATTACCCAGCTGCCGCTGTCCAATAGGGCTTCCGTATCCTTATCCTCCACTTTCAACCGAAATCTGTGAGCGCCAAGCTTAGACCTGTGCCCAACATGAGCTAACATACAGGCTGGAACTCCCGGCGGTTGGCATAGAGCAATCCCGGTCGGGGAAGTTGAATGACAGATGCCCCACCTTACCACAGACAAAACAGTGCCTGAGGTCCGAATTGCTCCTTTCACGGGGACGGCTCCCCTGTTGATCGCTTCTCTCCCCAACCTGACGTCTACCTGGTCCCTACTGCCGAGACACATCACCAGGCCGAGGTAGACCTCACCATCTCTGTAGCCACTTGGTGTTCTTCTAGTTGCTCCGTCAGGGCGTCTACCGAGTCGGGACAGGCCTCGGCTGCATACTTTTTAGCGGCGTCGGGCAGCGACTGGATGAATTTATCCAACACTAAGTGATCCACGGGGTCAGGACGGTCGCCCTCCATCAGCCACTTTCTGGTGAACCGCCGTAACGCGCCGACTTGGATTCGTGGCGGCTGCTGCCACGAGTATAGTCCTCTTCAGGCATCTGTAGTCAGCCACGTTGGTAGTTCGTGACAGGCCCATTGGGCCACTCCCGTAAGAAACGGGGCTAGGATCTTTCCCCAGCTCTCCTCTGCCCACTCCTCTTGAGTAGCAGTCCATTCAAATACCTCCAAATACACCTCTACGTCATCCTCCTTTGACAGGCGGGACAGAAGGTCAGTCGGAGATTGCTTCGGCAGTGCTTGCTGGTTGGTACACCGACATAACTCATAACATAAGATAGCCTGCTCCATGATAATCCGTTGAGGCTCACTCAGACGGTGCCCGTATTCTCCACCATATGTGACAGCCCGAACCCCAGGAATGATCCGAATACAGCAGAAGTTAGTTTCAATGGAATTTTATTCACAGATAAAATACCAAGGCATCAGTCCGTTCATCCGTGGGCAGGGGCATTGTTGATAGTTTTGGTCTGAGTAGACAAAACGAAATCAATCAGCCAGAAATACTGTCGCTAAGGTTCACACTGTACCACCAAACCATAACTGCACTTGTATAGAGAGTAGTACGTCCTCCCCGCTTGCCCTCTCCCGAACCTCTGGCATCTGGTCTCTTTAATTCCCCTTCCTGGGAGGGTTGACTGGTGATTAATCACACCTGGTAGTTTCCACTGATTCAGGCAGCTGCCGGGAAAATAGCATCCTTCCCAGACCAAACCTCTCTGTGGGTGTGTCCCAGGATGTGGCTGATAGTCCAGGACACCATAATATATAATTACAAATGGTAATAATAACCACACAATACATTATAAACCAGGGGTGCCCAATCCTGGTCCGGCTTTACATATTTTAGATCCCTGCTACAATATTCAAATGAATGGGTCATTCTCAACCTCTAGTTCTCAATCTCTGAATAAACCTGATAAGGACACATTCATTTGAATCAGATGTGTTTGAGCAGGGAGACATCTTGAACATGTAGCGCAAAAAATCTCCAGGATTTGTAATAATCAAATTACCATTACTTACAGTACTCTGTACAGATGATGGTGGTAGAGGAACAACTGCAATGTCAAATACACATATTGTACACAGCACACTTGCACAGTGCAGTATACCATATACCATACACATTTCATTGATGTAACACACTGTTATAGTATTTCACAGTATCTAGGCAAGTTATGTAAACAAGCATCAAACACTGTTTGATTACAACGTTAATTTGTCTTACATTACCTGCTTCTTCTGTAGTCGGTTTGAACGAACAGTTGGTACGTAGCCTACGCGTTCCAGCTACTTTATGTGACCACAGCTGGGCAGACACGGGCCAGGCTCGGGCTCAGGTTTGCCAACAATGACCCCCAGCTGAGTGCCCTAACGTCTTATCCAAAATCGGCCCAGACCCACGTGCGCTAGCTGGGACAACCCTGCTGGGTCCCTGTAGCAGTCCCATAATCTGAAAATGAAGATGTTGACTAGTTTGTCATAATTTTGTACAACTTTTAATCACCAGTGTTTACATTGCGCCCGCAAAATTTGGAAGTTGATCAGAATAATTCCCTAGAAGTTAATTTAAGTATTGAGCGTGTAAATCGCTAAAACTAAACTAAAAATGGCCTACTTCCTGGTGGATGCATGGTATGGTTCCTTTTAAAATCAGCCTGGACATGATATGTGCCACAGAAATTTCATGTGTAGGCCAGTGTTGTCGGAGGAGCAACTCTGTACTCAATATGGGTCACACCCATGTGACCCATATTGAACTGAAGCCTACCTCTATAGTGGCGTGTGTGCAAACCTTTGTGAGTTTTCAAGCATCTTCAGGCCCTCTAAAAATCAAGAAATGTGTAATTATGGTTTCAAGAGGGCTTTGCACACACTGTGTGCGCTTGGGCCCTAATTAACAGTGATATCTATGCATGTGCATATATGATGTTATTGAAATGAATAGACCATCACTCAAGCTCTGTATTTGCAAACTTTATTTTGGTTACGGGGAATGTTTGTGCAAGACATTCGGTTCCTGAAGAATAGGCAAAATTGGAATATCACATCTCCACAACACAATTAGCTCCCCGACCACCATCATTCAGACATTAATGGACCTCTGACTTGAACACATCCAAGAGTAAAAACAAATCTAGAAGAGTTGTATGCTTTCACCCGTTTCCCAGTGAATGCATGTCAGAATTTATTGAATCATCTATATTCTCAATCTGATAGTGTTTAAATCATCAACCAATATTGTTTATTCTCACTGCAAACAACTCACTTCACACTCTGCAATTCACATCTTAGGAATTCACTTTCTCAAGACAATGTGCTGATTGTTTCGAATAGTTTAATGATTTTAAAACCACTACACCAACAAAGGCTTTACGCCAGGGTGGTTTGAGACAGGGATGCTTGGTTACACTAGCCAATCAACAGTCTAGGATTCCTGGGACACTAAAGGACCTCAGTCCATGACAAAGTTTTCAGTAGTTAAGAGTGAATAGCTTGGTCCCCTAACAGAGATGAATGTCATTTTTGTATGTGAGTGCCCCCCACCCCCCCTTCCCTCAGATAAACCCATTGGAGGCACTTCATATAAAAGTGTAGAACCCAACTAACTCAGGTTATAACAAGGCAGGTCTACCAAGGCATATGTTCTGTCTCTTAACCACTATGCAGCCACGTTATCCATCCTAAATCTAATTACATTCAAATTAATTAAGCCAAATAGGATTTAAGTCTTAAAAGGCCACAATGGCTAGCAAGCCTCAAGACTTTAGTGTTTTACCAGACAATTACATTTTTAGGACCCTGGTCTCATGTAAAAGTGTCTAGTAGAGTATATAGAGTGTAGCTCCTGTCAATTCCCCAGCCCACAGCCCTGTGATAAATAGGCAAGTCCTCTAATACAACGGTGCACACTCATTCTCACATACAAGTCACACTAGTGTTTTCAGATTAAATTCAATAGCAGCGTCACAGAACAGGCACATCAGAAATGAGAACCAGAGAGAAAATACAAATCTACAGCTATCAAGTTTCAAGACCAAAATCCACAGTCTGAGCCCAAATGGTCTCTCCTTGAAGAGTGCAATCACATTCCATCCATTTTTGTATTTGACCTGCATGTTGTTCTGACAAGGATAGAGAGAGAAACACAGCCAGTAATTGTTAAAGACATCTTATTAAAGCATGGTAACAAACAGCAATTCATCTCTGAGTGCAGACTTCAGTTCACAGTACACTCTTAATGGTATCAGTATATTTTACTTTTGGCACCTAATGTGGCCACTATGGCTTCATGATGCAGTGGTACAAAGAGTAAGTTAAGAAAACTTAGTCAGCCTATCGATAAATTGGAATAAGAAACAGTCTGAAGACCTTCAAAATTGCCGCTACAACCCAGTTCTACACAACTCTTCAATTCAAATAATTGGGACAATGGCGACGGGCTTACCACTAACTATAATAAAAGGTAAATTATTACACTTCATCTTATCTTGTCATGTGCGATGACTCATCGACATGTTTCTAGGTACTATCGGTTGGTATTTGATTTTGCTTATATAACATCACCATATAGCTTACATTTAAAAGCAACTAAAAATCTAAAAAACATTGAACAGTAGTCAAGTGGACTTTCCATTCAGCATGTGTAAAGAAACACTTTCAATCTTCAGGAGAGTCACTCCAAGTTTAAGGTATGGGCTCAGTAGAGGATACCTATAATAACATTTAAGGCTTTTTTGTTTGTTTCCAAAAGACTTGATAAAAAGGACAGAACAATGCACACAGACGCCACAAACCTAATGAAAAGACTTCAGGAAAGTGGCTGGAAAGATAAAACCTGCATCAAATGGCGTTATAGGTAGTACAAATAATCATGTTAATGCTAGTGCTTACTGCATGAAGAGGGTATTACCACAAGCCACATACACAATTATTAACATCCAGCCGAATCGGTTCAATTGCATTACAGTATAAAGTGTTGAGAAGAATTCAGAGCAAAAATTTGCCATTCGCCAGCTTGCATTAGGTGTTGGACTTGCATGCTTGCAAGTGATCAATTTGATTTCACACTCAACACGTACCAGTCCTACAGGATCCCATTTCATTTCACTTAAAACTTTAGCTATAAACACCTAAATTCTCATTTCTTGCAAAGCTTCAAAAGTCAGTTCTAAACTTCAGTAGGAACCATCTACAAAGTAACAATGAAAAAATATTGCAATAAAGAAAAAAAACTTCAAACATAATGTAAAAAGTTGTATTTTGTGACTAGCTATACTACATGCCAATCGGTAAGATAGGAATAAAGTTCAGGGAAGAAGAATATTGCCTTTTTAGTGCTGGCAATCATTATACTCAATAGTGATGTCAGCTGTGTATCTACCATGAGCATCCATGGATCAGCACAGACTACCATGACCATTCTGGTCCAGTTCAGAAGCCATTTTTAATTCATATTATTGCAACTGATTAGACCCAGTCCTCACAAGGGTGTTTAGCCAGTGTTCGCTTCAGCTGAGCAAAGTTGGTTCTGGGACACAAACATGATATTTAAAACAGTCTTATTAAAAACAATGTAACAAGATTGAGCAAAACGTTTAGGAGGATAAATTAGAAATTAAATAAACCCCCCAAATGTTTCCTTTGGGCAGCGGTAAGGCCACGCTGAATAAAGATGTTCTATGCCAACCATAGGACTGCACTCGCATGACAAAAAAAATCCTCCAGCTGTGATTAATGTTTTGTAACCAGATTATATACAGAAAGCAGCACATTCATGTTAACAATGGAAATAGGCATTATTCTGTAAAACAATTAAAATCCCTTCATCTGGAACAAAGGTAAGACCAAAAAGGTATTAGACCTATAACCTGAGGAACACTGAAAATACATCACAACCAAAAAACAGAAGCACTGAACTAGTAAACTGAGGACAGAATATAATTGATCACTTGCAAGACCTTGTAGAACAAACTCAAATGTAGAGGTGGAAATGCAAACGCAACCAGTGAGTGCATGGGCCAAAGCCAATCAGTAGCCTGGGTGGTGACCATGGGCACCTCTACCATTGCTGGACTCCTGGGCCTGGCTCATAGTGGGCCTGTGCAGCTTGTCAATCACATCCCGGCCCTGCTCATTGAAGCTGGGGATGTGGAAGTCCCCACCCAGAAAATCCAGATTTTGCATGAGCTTGGGCTGGCAACTATGTCCTCCTTTCCCAGGCATGAACTTTGGTCCTGGTATACAGTCTGTTGAGACCCCCGCCTTCCCTCCCTGGAAGGGCACAGAGAGCTCCTTAGGGCCTGAGCCATTGCTACTGGCTGTGAATGGGATAGTGGTCCATGGCGACTGCATGTACTGACCATTGGTGTAAGGCATGGAGGTAGCCAGAGCATTGAGTGGGGATGATGCCTTGGTGGTTTCTCCAGGATGTGTGGCAGAAAACGTCTGCACGCCACTGGGCAGCTTGTGAGGGTAGCTGAGGTTTCTAGAGGGGAACCCGAGGCCAGCGGGAGGCTCCAGCCTTGGGTTCTTGCAGGGATGGGGTCCCTCATGGGGCTGCTGCATGTGGGCCAGCTGGTGCTGGGCCCAGGAGCGCTGCTGCTGCTGCTGCTGCTGCTGGAAGTGGTGCTGGAGCTGCTGCAAGGCATTGCTGTCTGCATGGAAGGCAGCCTGATTATTTATGGGATTCATGTTGGGCTGCGGCTGGAGAGCAGCAGAAGGAACTGGGCCTGGGCCTGGCCCTTTGTCTGGTAACCCCACCATGAGACAGGAGGGCACAGCCCCTGGGTGGTGTGTGGACACCCTGGAGCTAGCGTTGATGAGCAGGTTTCGGCTGATGGGGCTGGGGTTGGCAATCTGGCCCTCACACACGGACGTGGAGCCCATGCCTGCCCGTGCCTGGCAGAAGCGGTTGATCTGGTGCACGATGCTGCTCAAGTCTCCAGGCCGGCTCTGGTGAAGGCTGGCTGCCATGGACAGAGGGATGGTGGAGGTAGATACAGTGATGTTTGGTGGGGCTTCCGCATCAGGCAGCTTGCGGGAGACGTAGGCACCAGATATGGGCTGCTGCTGCTGGAGGCCATTGGGTGAGGCTGGAGGTCCTGCAGCACAAGTCTGGGATAGGGGCTGACAACCAGCTAGGCCCTGGGACAGGTGCAAGCCTGGCAGTGGGCCTCCATCAGGTACATGCCGCAGATCCTGAGGCACGTCTTGCTGTGGGGCCGTGGGACGCTGCGTTGTCTGCATGTGAGGAAGCTGCCGTGGCACAGCTGACGAACAAGCCTGGCTCTGCTGGGGCTGCAGAGCGTGGCTGTGTGGCAAACTACCTGGTCTCTGTACACCTCGTGTATGGGCCGAGCTCTGCTGGGAGCTCTGCAGCTGGGACAAGCTCTGGTGTCGCTGGAGAGCTTGTGAGTGAGTCATACTCCTCTGCTGTAGAGCTTGTGGATGAGGAAGAGCTTGGGCCTGCAGCAAAGTCATGTGATGAGCCAGGCTCTGTTGGTGCTGCACAGCCTGGGAGTGAATCATGGCCTGCTTCTGGACACTTGACACTTGGGTCTGGGCTTGGGCCTGAGGTGGGCCGTGTAGGTGAGGAGCAGGCTGAGGAAGATTTAAAGTGCTTTGAGTGGCATAGGGCCCATTGTGAGGGTTCATGATGGCCTTGTGAAGCAACCGAGCTGGGCGGCTGTCTGGCTCTTTGACAATGCTTTTGGCAGGAGACCGGAGGACGGCCAGAAGGCCTGCTCTGCCACTGACCTGAGAGGGATAGGGAGTGAGGCGCTGGCCGGACCAGGAGGTGTCAAGCCCGTTTACTGTGCGCCGGATGTGCTTCCTTTGAGGTACTTTGACACTGTTGGGGAAGATCTGAATTGTCAGGGGGTTGTTGGCAACTTTCTTAGCAAAGGCATCCAAGTCTGCTGGAGTTGGGTAGTTGGCAGATCTCATCTTCTGTGTGGTTTCCCCTGCAATGGGTTTATCAGGTCAGACAATGAGCAATAGTGAGCAAAACTGACTGGTCTGTTAAATAGTCAATTCTGCCCAAATACCAAGATAAAATGGGTGGAAGAAAGCACTTACATTTCTGAAGCCCAGTGTTCATCTGCGTGCGGGAGAGAAATCTTGTGGTAATATCTCCTGATGCTGGCAAACAGGCCAGCATGTCATTATTCCACTAATGCAGCATGAAACGTCTTCTCCTCACCATACTGAGGGGAAAGCAGAGTAGACACAAGTTGATGTAAATAGTGCCAAACTGAGTGGTCATGTAGTAATAATAATAATAATAATAATAATAATAACAAAATGTGCAACTCAACGTGCTTTACGATTTTAGACATTTGACAAACAAAAGAAGAAACGACAGAAAACAAGATAAAAAGCCATAAAAATAACAAAAACCATTCCTTAGAGGAAGATTTTCTTTGTCTCTAATGTAATCTGCTAGCGGTATTTCCTGCCATAGCCAAATCTTAGTCCCCCTTCTAGAATAGCTCATCACAGGCTATAACTGGTCCCACTTCTAGACTAAAGAACTGTTCCTCACTCACAGGCCAGGACTCTTCCCCCTTCTGATATATTATTTTAGCCACAGGCTGAGAGCACTAATTTGCTGCTAGCGGTTCTTAAACCTTCTGGAGAATAGCCATATTAAAAGATAAAAATGTAAAAGAAATTAAAATTACAATAGCAGGAAAAGGTTCCAAAGGATGTAGCATTTTGGGATTTCTTTTAAAGTGCATTACAAATAAAAACAGTATTATTATTGACTTCAGAAATAGCATATTGTAATAACCTTACATCATGCTTTTATAAAAGATCATTGCTAGCTAAGAGCAAAAACAGTAAAGTAGCATGTTTTTCATTTTCCAGGGCATATTAGCATAATGTGGTAGCATAGCACGCTACTAGCCCATCTGCTGTCTTCTCCAATCTTGCAGGAGGTAAATGGGTAGAATGTTCTCTTCAGAACAGGTCAATAATATGCTAGTGCAAATACACTCCCCCTGTATAACCTATCCTTTTATATATGTCATTACAAACAGGAGTGTCAGCAATACCTGTTACACAAGGCATCTGATACTTGATCAATAGAGGAGCTTGTAGTAGCTTGTAAGATCAATAGAAGCTTGTGATTTTCTTTCTCCACAAGATTTGACAGATGAAAATGTACATTAACTAAAAAATTCACAATGGTAAATAGATTGCATTTATATAGCAATTTTCTAACCCGTAGGCCACTCAAAGCAGTACAGTAACAGTATTGCCTCACATTCACCGATGTGGGTGTCAGCCATGCAAGGAACAATCCAACCACTGTGAGGCTTTGTCCAGGTTTGAGACACAGCTAGGCTTATGTACAATAATGATAGTGTTCAAGCTGTTGCGGTTTAAAGAGCAAGGAGAACATGATAACAAAAAAAATAAAATATCAAAAGGTTGTATGTACAGAATATTTAACATCTCAATTTATAAAGAACAATACTAAAAGATAAGTATACGGCTATTTATAAAGCCTACCAAAGACTCAATGACCGTCGTCTGCGGCAATATAGGGATTAATTTAAAGCTTGATGTGTGGTAATTGTAAATTCATATTATTTGGGTCATTAGATTTTTTTTATTTTTATTAAATGCCCATTTTTCTTTCATGCATTGTAATTCATAAATATTTACAGAATGTATTGATTATGTCTGAACGAGCTCAACACAGGAAAGAATCAAAGAGCTGGTGGTGGACTTCCAATGCAGCAAGAGGCTACACACTCATGTTGTAATAAGGGGGGGAGAGAGTATAGATGGACACATACAAGTTCCTTGGGGCACTCAACAACAAACTGGTCTGGACAGACATCACCAAGGTCCTCTACAGGAAGAGACAATAGGATGTTCTTCCAGAGGAGGCTCAGGTCCTTCAATGTGTTCAGCAGGCTGCTATGAATGTTCTACCAGTCTGTAGTGGCCAGTGTCAGCTGTACTGAGCTGTGCTGTGCTGTGGAGGTGGCAACAGGTCTTGTGGTGCTAACAAACTGGGCAAGCTGGTGAGGAAGGCCAGCTCGGTGGTGGGGATGGAACTGGACAGTGTTGAGAAAGTGACAGGAGGATAAGAGGGACGCTGGAAGCCATCATGGATGACCCCTGTCATCCTCTCTCTGCTGAACTGAGGCAGCTCAGGAGCTCCTCCAGCCACAGTCTCATCAAACAGGCTCCACAACCCACAGCACACAACTGACTAGTCATTCTTTTTTTGACTTCTACATAGAATGTTGACTGTATATAGTGTATACATTATACATTTATACATTACTTAGATGTTACAGGTTCAACTTCTATAGTCCTTTTTATTATTAATGTATATTCCCCTGTGCTGCTGTGTCAACCTGAATATCTCCTACGGGGGATTAATAAAGGTATACATCTTATACACATATTTTACATGCATAGGATTCATGTTCACCGAGGCTATTGTAGATAGCGTTAGTCAACGTTAGCTACTACTCTATTGTAATGTAGGCTAGTTGGCAAAAATGGTTTGCATACAGGTCAGACCGGCAAACACTCGTTAAACGACGATAAAGCAAAGACAGCTACCAATCATCGGCATTAACCGTTGGTGCAATGAGGCTAGCAAGTTCTAGCATTAAATAGATGAGCTCCAGCACAGTAAATAGGAAGTGGACGTTCTTTGTGTTTCTTGTGACAAGGCCAGCTGGCTAACGCTGAATTCCTAATGTTGAAACAACCAAATACAGATACAGAACAAACTAAAATACTTACTCCGCAGGAATTTAAGAGTAAGGGAAGTTCATTTTGTGGATGGTAGCTATTTGAATAGTTAATAAAAGCAACATCCCTGGTGCTTCCTTCGTTCTGCAGCTGCTGTGTCGGGCAGCCGCATTTATAATGTATTAGGCATGCGCAAAGAGGAGGTTTGAGGACCGTGGTTCTCCGTATAGGTGTCAATGTGGGACGCCTGCCTATAATGCCTCACATTGGTTTTGAATGGGCATTTGAATTGAAAGCGTTTCCACAATGATGTTTCTTAATTATGGTTATGGAAAATAATTACAGCTCGTTATAACATCGGCATTAACGTTGAATAATATAAAGTGTGGCATATATTATTTTTCTTATAGACTTTTCATAGCATATAATATAGCACAGAAACATTAATCGTAAAGCATGTCTTGATCCATAGTTGCATAGCTTCCCCCACTGAAATATTTAACCACACGTTTATAAAAAAATGTTTCTATACACTTGTTTTTCAAAAAGGTCTGCAATCCCTAAAGCATTTTTTACATATACATTTATTAAAATGAATGGATAAAAGTTAATTATAATAATATTAAGTACCATACACGTTACAGCATGCAGCAATAACAATGAACTACCATGGACATTTGAGACTACAGTGCATTGTTACAATCAGCATTGATCACATTGAATAATTTACATGACTTCTGTTTAAAAAAACAAATCTATACACTAAATAGGTACATTTGTCAAATAGGAAAAAAACAACATGTTGTCACAGTATTGTTAAGGTCCAAACAGAACTGTATATTTAGCAGAAAAATCAAGACAATATGAGATTACCAAAACAAACAAAACTAAATAAGGCTTGAGGTTGTACATCTGGGTAGCAGGTGAGATATCAGAATTTTATGTAGAGTCTTCCTGAGAATTTGCAGACAAAACTCGAACCTCCTCCTAAACCTAAACATCCAGGACAGGTTTAAAAAGAAACATTACATCTGCAGATACATTGTTAATTGTGATTTGTTTTAGTTTCTATTGTACTTGAATGTTTATTTACAAAAGCTCAATAACAACAGCCACAATGTAAATCATTAAAAAAAAAAATCTAATGGAATAAGAAAACATATGTATACTTATACATACATACTCTCTTGTACTGTACTACAGCAACTAGCAGTTGTTATAATTATAATAATAATCATAAAGAATATGTAGACAAGCAATGAGAACATAAAATGTGGCTCTGACAAGTGTAAGTACAAAAATAAAAATGAAAAACATTTTTAAAGACTATGAAGTACTGTCAAACGTGGCTTAGTATCAAGTTATGTGATCAAAACTTATTTGTAGTGTGCCAAAAGTATTTTTGTTACAGTTATTTTATGCAAATACGAAAAGCAATTATGAGGATATTCGAAGGAGTCAGCAGTCAGAGGACAAAAAAATAAATAAAATAGTAATAAGGGTCCAACTGGCCTTACATCACCTTAGAAACATTAGGGGGAAAAAATCCATATAAGAGCCTGTCACTGGAAAAATAGATAAAAGAACAACAAAATACATATTCGTCAGAGGAACAGCAGTACATGCAGATATTCTGGTCCTGTAGGAAGTAAGGCACCAGAGGTTTCCAAAAAATCATTTGATAGAAAATAACATAATTGTTCAAGTTATTAAAAGGCAGTCTATAGGAGTGCATACAACAGATAAAGCCATGTGGTGTTGCTGCTTTTCAGGCGTGTGCATTAGTCATCTTCTGGAGTAAAGGGATCTGTCAATTACAACAAGACTTCAGTTAGTATAGCAACGAGTGTCTTCTAGAATCTAGATTACCATCAGTGTAGACAAGTCAATTTACATGCTACACAAAACAGCACATTACGAAAGGCATAGAATGGTAACATATTGAAAAAAATATGTATTACCAAGCTATTTGGGCCAATAAGATGGAAGGAAAATAGGACTTTAGTTCTAAACAACTTTTAAAAGTGAAGAAAATTCAAAGTTACGTAAAACACTTATTTTCAAGTACACCACCATTATGTTTGTCAAACAGTTTGGCCTTGTACATGCAAGACATAGTTATTAAGATCACTAACACTAAAGCATTTTGGCATATGGTCTTGCATCTTCACAGTTATGGTCTGTGTTGCTGCGATGTGTAGTTGTATGTTTGGGTACGTAGATATGCCTTATCTGCAGTGTAGATTTTGACGCAGAAATGCGGTATCCACTAATATTCGCATCACTGACTGCCATCCCCTTTCTGTAAATCAGTTGACATGCACTTAATGCAGTGGCTGATGTTTATCTATTGTGGGCAGTGGCTGATGTTTATCTATTGTGGGCAGTGGCTGATGTTTATCTATTGTGTCGTCGTATTCAGGGTAGTTCCCAGTGGTGAAGCGAATGTGTACAGGAACGACCCCTTAAGTTGTGGTGTAATCTCTGGGCCTTTGTCATGAGTTGACAGCCTTTAGACCGTGAAGTACCAACTGCGTAAAAACGACAACAGACATCGGCATGAAGGGAACCGTGATGGTTGCTAAGATGGTCTTTGGTGTTAGGCTGGCTAACACAATCTGGCTCAAAGTACGATATAACCTACTTTCATCCTCTTGCAAAAGTGCATCAACAATTTCTGTATGCAGAGCGCAGAAGTAGGCTATGCCAGTTCTTTGTGAATTAGCTAATCTTCATCACGACACCGGGCACATGTGCATTATAGTGCTTGTGTGTGGCCCAGAAGAATTTGCTTCGGTCTGAAGTGGCAGAAAGACAGAACAACTTCCAACCCATTGAGACTGGATGCAACATTTGCGTAGTAAGAACAGGGGCGACGTCTGCGTGCCTCTCCTTTATGGGCGAGAGCGGCGTGATCCAGCTCCGACGCCGTTTTGTCCCTTCAACAACTTATTCTTTCTGGAAAAAAGGATTGGTAATAAAACGTGTGCTTTTCAATTTATTGAATTAAACTCATCGTCCATGATGTAAAATCATTCTGACTTCTGGCCTCCTGCCACCGATGTAGTGAAATATGATTGGGAGTCTGCACACAGTGCTTTGCATAGAATATGTTAGGTATTTTGATTTTGATTTGATTTGCGCTGCTTGGATGCTGCATCCGCCAGAAATAGACAAGACGCCTATCTTCAGTGAAGCAGAGCGGAGAGTCTCTGTGCCGGGTCAGGTGGGATCACAAGGACTACAGTGGCTGCCAGAAGCTCCGTTTTGGCCTTAGAGCCGAAATGCACCACAGACACGCCCGGTGGAGTCCAGGATGACCATATGAGAACAGAGTGTTTTAGATTGTGTCATTGTTTTCAAGAAACACAGCGGATTCAGTTAATCCTGGTTCGCTGAAATACACGAGGGGGAAGGCTGAATGCATTATTATTTATGCATTATTATCACTAATATTGCATAAATAATAATGCATTTAGCTAGTGTGGACTGCAAAAAAGTATCCAAAGCTGGTGCTAAAGGCTGGAGATGTACTCTGCGCCAGGGGAATGACAATGACAATGGTGCCTGGGACAAAAATAAACAATGAGGATTCTGACTGATATGATGCGACTGCTGACACTAACCAATCTTTATAGTCAGTAAAGTCCTATTCATTTCCCCTCTGCTGTTTTCATGTCAGCTGTTTAGGGCTGTTGTTCGGCAGGTTGTTTTGTGTGTGGTTGTTTGTTTT
>JAODUG010035948.1:6880-18004 GCA_027564795.1 Aphredoderus sayanus
GTGTGTGTGTGTGTGCTGCTGCTGGTGTAAATTCATTATAAATATCTGAAAGGTGAAAAAGACGTTTTGTTGCTAAAACTAAAGGTCAGCTGCATTATTTAGTCATAAAGGCCTGGCTCAATAGCAGGAGCGCTGGAGGGAAGCAGGTGGGATTAAGACTTCAACCGCCAGGATTAGTGGAGGTGTGTGCTGGAGGTTCAGCTCCAGCCTATACGCGCATGTGGTGTATACTTTACATACTGTACTTACCAATAATTAACTGTGCAGCCCTCCTCTGATCTCAGAATAGATCAAATGCTTACTGGAGCTGTTAATAACAATGAGTAAAATGCAAATTGTGCCTGTGTTTGACTGTGGTGTGTGTGTGTGTGTGTGTGTGTGTGTGTAATAGAGGGAGAGAGTGAAAAACTGGTTGTCTCTTGCCTTGCTGTGCTGCTGTCTTTGCCGTGTTGCTGTTTTGCTGTTTCAGAGGCCTCTCGTACACAAAGCTACGAAGAGACGATCAAATAATTTGTAGTAATAGATTCGTCCACCGGAGGGCAGTACTTTCTAATCTAATATCAGATCAATCTTGCTTTACATCTTCAATTAAGCGGCAGCGTTGAATGTGGATTCAGCCCGCCGGCCTTGCTTGTCCACTATACCGCGCATAGCTCACCTTCTACTGGGAGGAAGCAGCTCCGGCGGGTCTAGTGGTTCTGTTCACTCCCTTCCTCGACGCGTGACGCCCTCTCCTCATGCAGCCGAGGCAGACGTAACGTCTGTAACGTGTATGAGGACATGTAATGTAATACACGCTCCAGTACAGTACGCGCTAGAACCGGCGCACTGTTCTTTACCGTCTGCCGTGGAAACGCGCTAGACTGTTGGCTTGACGGTTGTCTGCTGTCCTGTTTGCGTTCATAGGTCTTCTGGGAAAACACAACCTCGTGTTAACAGGGGGTGAAGACAATGGTTATCCAGAGATGGACAAAGTACGCAACTTCATTACTTGAGTATAGATGCAACTGGTCATATAACTGGCCATATTTCGATTATCATACTCGAAATATGTACTTAAGTACAGTATTTATTTAAATGTACTTACTGGCCATCAAGTAGTGTTTTATGAGACAAATACATGAACAAACCCTCAATATAAACTGACATGAGAACAACATCCTACACAACATACTATATATCTGCGAGTTATTAGAAGATTCAATGTATTTTAAAGTTTGTGAAGCTAAATAAATTAATAAAATGAAAACTTTAACTGTCTGGGTAATTTCTAGAGATAACGTATCCTGTATGGAATCACAAGTTAGACCAACATTATCAGAAACAGAATAACATTAACACACAATATTAATAAATGAGAATTATTAACCAGGAAAGACAGCATTTGCAAGACGTTATTCATGAACCCCGGCGAGGTTAGGCTTAAGACCTGCCGTCCATAGATCCGTTGCAGCGTTGAGCTGCGATGCCGAAACACAAGCGGCGTGTTGCTCAATTATTTCTCCTGTTCGGCAACAGGAGCCGCAGGCTGCACCTGTCTACCTCCGTCAAGCCGAGCCAGGCTCTTGTCTGACGGCGTGCTCGTCGCGCCGCGCAGGGGAACTACACTGACTTGTTTTTTCCATAAATGAAAAACAATAATTTAAATGGCTTATGGTGGTAGAGTGACAATTTAATTTAGTCTGTCTCGTTGAATTTATGCCCAGCAGTTACATTATAGGCTACTGTAGAGTGAAACTATATCGTATTATTTCCTCAGCTCTTTGGAATGATTCAGAGCCACGACAAGACCTTCCATCGTCAATGGCCTCTTTTTGTTGTGCCCTTGCCAAGCAACGGTATAAGTATGGACGTGCAGGGCAGACCGACAGTAGACACATAATGTCCCTTAAAACAGTCAGTCAATAAATTCATTGAAACCCGATCAGTTCTCTGGGCTGGAAACAGACCTAAAATATGGATAAAACTGGTCTAAATAGAATATGTCTTTAAATGTTGACCACATGTAGGCACAGCAACAATCTTGTCAGCTTTCAGATATCAGAGGTTACTGACGCCAAAATAGTGAACTCCAAAAGCCCTTTAAGAATGGCAGCAAACCACTTCAATATAATAATAAAAAGCCTCAATACTTTTTGAAACAAAAAGATGGAGTCAAAAGATTGCTGCATTCATTTAGCATTTCATTCATTCATTTATGTATTTCTAGTGAAGCAATATTTGTTGGCTTTGGGGCCATTGATCCAGCTAACACTGAATCTGTGAATGATCACAAAGTGATGGAAACATACTGTTTGATCTTCCATGAACAGTTTTACTCTAAGAACCCTCCTGTTTAATGTGACAAGGGGCACATGGCCACATATGTATAACCACATAGCTATGACTATCCACCATAATCCCCATATTGGTTGCAATTGAGCACTGGGTTTGTTATCAGCAAGGGATTCTGCAACGTCTTCTCTCAAACGTAATGATGAAGCAGCGATCTCTTTCTGCCTTGTGATCTCGCTGAATATGGAAATGAATCAGATTGAAATTAGATTTTGACAACTTCCTTTATCTAGTTGAAAGGAGACTCTGCACAGGGCAGAACGATTTCAGCAGTTTTCATAAAATCCTAGCTAGCATGACAGGGGTATATAGAATAGCTACAGAAATACTCAAGTAAGCCTATGTCATATCATGCATTCTTGTTGGTGAGCAAGGAAGGGTTGATAACATAACAAGTAGATTTTACAGTAGTGAGCAGAAGCAGAAATTGGTGTAGCTTTATAGACGACTAATGAATTTTAGTTTCAAGAGTTCAGATGTTCAGGTAATAAAGTGACAATCTCTCATCAGAACATTTATCTAACCGGTTTCAATCACAAGGGGATTTCATGTAAGACACACTTTATAAATAAACTAAAGGAGACTCAGTTACCAACCAGTATTCTTGTATTCGTCTCCTAAGCCTAATCAATAAGACAATTAAGACCAGACTGGGAGAGCAGAGAAGAAATGACATAATAACATTAAATGGTCCAATAACCCTAAAGACAATGCCATTATTGCCATTGTTATACAAACAGTATAATGATAACTGCAGCAGTATGCCTGTGAAGAGGTTCCACTGCAGACGGGTATGAAAGATATTTGGAGGACAGCAGCACCACACTGTTGTAACATTCTGTTCAGAAGCCAGTCGATAAGCAATTTGGGCCCGGCTTCCAGCGTTTGACACCGGCTAATGAAGCCAATGAGAGCAGAGACAAGGCAGAGCGCTTTAACTGGACCGGTTACAGCGGCGATCTGTGATTAACAGAGCCGCCTGCTTCATTACAAACATCCTCAAGTGCTTTTTAAGTACGGCAGGACAAACCATCTTGTTTAGGATTTATTCCAGAGGCTCTCCAACTTCCTGGTCCTTCAAAGCAATTATTATTTTTCTATGCAAAATGTTCTTTGTAAGGATCTGTGGACGACATTTGACCCTCAGCTACAGTATCTACCCATGAAGGGACACCAACTGATCGAGCTAAATTATATAAGTCTAAACTAAATAAAATAACTGACTTTATCTTTATTATGGCTGTGAACAGATTCAACTGATAATCCTAGTACTGTAAATGTTGGTACATAAAATATTTGACTAGTTCTTTGTGTCTTCTGTCCAAGGTACTGTAACATGGCAGCGCCCCCTCTGGTCATCAAGCCAGATGTGTATTAACAGTATAACAATGCAATATGGACACAGAGGAAACCTCTGGGGCCAGATGTTAACCTAGCAGATGAAAACCTCCCATCGTGTGTCAGAGGGAGAGCTCAGCAGCTTGCCTGTCCACTTGTGTGTCTTTCTCCTCGCCCAGACAGACAGGTCCCGGGGTCGGCCAGGGTGGGATTAACCCTCCTGTTGTCCTCAAACGCTTTGCCATCTGATTGTGTATGATTGTGTGGTTCTCTTTATTGTCAGTGCTGTCTGTATTTATTTATTAGTCTGTGTAAGCTGTAGAATTAGGATTGGTGCCTTCTATCTGCCACATAGAGGTAGTGCGCTGGGTCATTTTGACCCGGAGGACAGCAGGAGGGTTAACATGGTGCAGTGCGTTAGTGTTTGTGTTTGTAGTGTTTGGGATCTGCTGTGTTTCCTCAGGAGCCCACGTGTAACATGTAACTAAGGCACTCATGTAACTAAGTAACATGTAACTAAGGCACTCATGTAACTAAGTAACATGTAACTAAGTAACATGTAACATGTAACTAAGGCACTCATGTAACTAAGTAACGTGTAAAACATGTAAATAAGGCACTCGTGAATTAGTATGGCATTTAAAAACTAAAAACTAAACGGAAGGATTTACGGTCCATGTGTTTCGCTGGATTTAACACTAAATTTAAGGACTGCAGTTTTCGGACCGGGGAGCTCGCCCACTGCAGATGCAAAGCGCAGGAGGGAGACCCAGGAGGGAGACCCAGGAGGGAGACCCAGGAGGGAGACCCAGGAGGGAGACCCACGAGGGAGACCCACGAGGAAGACCCACGCTGTCGATGTTTATGCTCTCGAACAAGGCCCTACACACACACACACAGCAACTTTAATCTGTAGTAGCCTAATCCCATACACAGGATGTAGCTAGGTGGAAACTGTCATTATAAAAAAATGTCATGCAAAACCATTGAGGCTGTGATTCATGGCAGAAATGGAAAGGCACGGCGTTCAGCCGTAATGTGGAATGTACTGTTTTACATTTAAACAGGGAAATTGCAAAGGGGGCGTTGTAGCGGGCAGTGGCTACTGTTTACCGTTGAAATGAGTCTGGGACCCTGAGCCGTGCCCCCGCTGGCGTGTTATTCAAATGGAATAGGATTAAACACTGGTATCTAAATTGTACTGTGAGCAGATGTGTGTGTGTTGCTAACATATGTAACACCTCAGCGAACCCCCCAGGGACTAAAGCACACCCTGCAGAGTCAACGTAGCGACCCACCAACCCGTGCCTGTGCTAAAGATGCAATACCGTAAATGACCGCCAGGTGGCTGGTGGCAAACCGGAGTGGTAGTTATCACGTTAAAACGTGGTAAGAATTCATGAGGACTCATGAAAAGTCAACCGCGGTGCTTAGATCATCAACTGCTTTCACACTAAGGACCTACTGGGTGATAGTATTTCCTGCCGTTCACCAAATTCCAACAGGTTGGATGTTTCCCCCGCATTTATCAAACCAAGCCCCCACAAAGATAAAGTTTTAGGAAACGTTGAAAAGACTAATTACTATGGATCTCTATCACAGCCAATTAGCTCAGTACAAATACATTGTCCTTTAAAGAACATCCACCCATCACTGTACTTTGGATACCTTTGTGCTCATGTTTGTATATGCGGAATGAATATTTAATCAAAACGAATAACACTGGCCTTTAAAAGGGAATGTCAAATGCCATATCAGACCCATCTGCTTAACAATTACTTAATAATACAAAAGTTATTTTTCTCTGAAATAATTTCTCAGAATACCAAATTCTCAAACTTTTTGGGGCTGACAGATTTTTTAACTAGTGAAAAGATTGAGCATTTACTGTGCGATTCTGAGAGTGTTTTTGCCCAGTTGATCATTATTTAAATGCTTTAATCATCTGTAGATTGAGGTGGTCAAGTTATTGTATGGCATAATTAATAAATATTAGATTCACATGCGATGACAGTATGAGCCAATCTGCTCTGAACTACTGTATCTTTTTAAATGGTCAGTGAATTAATCCATCAAAAGTGTCCACAACATGAGAACACAAGACCAATTTTGTCTGTACACTTAATAATAGCTTAAAAACCATGCCACTGTAATTGTATATCAGTAATACTTTCATTTCCAACCACAGCCTGACCAGTCGCCTACACGGGTTTACTTTACAGTCTTGCTCGGTACGATGAAGCTGTTCACAATTCATCTCCAGACCCCCGTTTTCTGTCTTCCATCTCTGAGGAAGCAGGGTTACAGCCATAGGTCTCTAAACAGACAGCTCCTCACCATCTCCACTCTGAACAAGGAGAACCGGAGGTGAAGAGGTCTTCTCCAGGAGGACATCAGGCTTAAAGCAGGATCCGCCTCATCAAATGCATTTACCTCAGGCACAGAAGTCTTCTCAGACTCTCCTAAGAAGGTTCCTGTACCAAAACCTTCTGCTGCTAATATGCTAATGTGTCTGTAGGGTCATTGTAAATGTTGTTTTAATGATGGGCCTTCTACTGGTAGTGTGGAATTAACTGTGAGAGATCAGATAATCCGTAAAGTTTATATGAGATGCCAGTGTAATTGTTTTTTCAGAGTGAAAAAAGAAAAGAAAAAGACCAGAAGTTAATAATAATAGAAGTTAATAATTGCACCAGTCGGCCAGGAACTCTGTGGTTGCTTTAATTAACAGTGTTCCATTATATCTACAGTACTCCTGTGTCGCTCTGAGTAAGTCTGTGTACAGAGATTACATAAATAAACATATTTGGATTCTGACCAAAGACAACTGGAAACTGGTCAACAGTGAATATCATACGAGGAGGGATTACCAAAGTCAGTCTACAGTCCCGGTGTGCTGGCATGGTACAACTGCCTTGCACAAGAGCACTTATACAGAGACACTGTCGCCAAGACTGGGACTTGAACACATGGCCTGATCCCCATGCCGACCCTGCCAGCCTGCCGACCCATATGGACATAAAACCGTGCTTCTCGGGAACACTAGCTAAGTATTCCCGGCGCAGAATCCACTCAGAGTTTCTGTTCCAAATGGTACGACTTAGAAATACTATCCAGTCAAATCCACGCTCATCTATACATCTATACAACATTATTCTGATCTGAACACAAGCTTCTTCAACCCCCAGTTGTCCTTAATTATATAGAATTGTGCCACCAGAGGGCGCCATCTGATTGTGTATGATTTTGGGTGTTATTTAATTGTCATTGCTGTGTGTTTTTCTTTATTTATTAATTCTTTCTTTATGTATTTGTTTGTTTTATGTGCCTTTTAACCCTTCTGTTGTCCTCGGGTTTCAAACTCACACCTTGTTGTGCCAGCAGTGCACATCATATGTGTGTGTAAGCTGTAGAATTAGGATTAGCGCCCTCTATCTGCCACAAAGCGGTAGTGATTTGGGTCAGTTTGACCCGGAGGACATCATCAGGGTTAAGGGTTTGTTTGGCGAGCGGTGTGTCCATGACAATGTGACAGCAGTAGACACAGAGGCAGAGGTGTGTCCATGACAACGATGTGTTAATGGTTGCCAGCGCGTCTGACAGGACCCACACGGGCCCCCCAACCTGCCCTGCGCACAGTACGTGCCGCGCCTAGCTACAGCGCTAGGCAACAGACAACGCTCCGTTTCCACGGCTACACATCCCTTAGAGGAGCACTCTGACCCACGGGGGGCTCTGCAGAATTGTGTGTGTGTGTGTGTGTGTGTGTGTGTGTGTGTGTGTGTGCCGTGCAGCCTAATGCTTAAAGTCTGTGATGCCACCAGGGATTAGGGTCCAGCCGCGTCTGCAGCTTTATGAAGAATCCCTTATTGTTCTTTCTGACCCCAAACGTCCTGCTTCCATCTGACAGTAAAGTATATATCGAGAGTCGTCCCCTTTTCTCTGCTGCTATTCTTTTTAAATTTGACACTTGCAGGGAATCTTCTGCGGTCTCTGAAGACGCCCGGCGCTAAATTGAGTTTCTGGGTCTCTCTGCTGTTGTGAGGATGCTGAGACTGGTGGAATAACAGAGCAGAGGAGCCATGCGTTCCCTGTGCATTAGAGCCATGCTAACGTTCTCCACGGTGAGAGTTTGGCTCCCTGGAGGACCAGCCCCCGACTCAAAACGGACACTTTCATCAGACAGTGAGATGGTCTAGATAGAAGCAGCCGCCAAACGGTTTCTGATCTGAAAATATAAGAAGGCGATATATTTTAGGAAGAGGTGGAGAGGATAATGAACAATGTGCTCCTGTAAAATGAAATATCATGTTAGTCAGCACGGTTAATTATATTCCTGCCCTATATAGCACACATAGACACTGTAGCTACAATTTGTCAGGTTTTGTAATGTTTTGTTGACAATAAGCTGTGTTTATTAATCGTATTTATATCGATGTCTTTTCTTGATCCGTCTTCTACCAAACAATCTGGCTGATATATTTCTAACCTTTTCTGAAGTCAACAAACAACTGGAGTATGTGAGCTACAGTTAACCCCATGCAAATGTTTGTGTTTTACATTCTAGTAGTATTTATCATCAGCGTGGTTCTACCTTGGATTTGGCTCTGAGTATTGCAGCATTAACAAGAGCTTTGACATACTGAGAAAATACTCTTATTAACTTCAACACCTGCGGTGATTGGAAGGGAATCAAAGCAACACATCAGGTAAACACATTGGATTTCCTAAATAAATCTAGCGCAGAGAAACATGTGTGAGGGGTTTTGGAGCACGATTCCCATCCACCGGTATGAAATTACCTTCCTCTTGACACGGCAAGGTGGGGGGGAAAAGGGGCTGCAATTGGAGACTTAACCAAAACAAACCCGGGGATGACATGTTCCTTTCCCCTCACTGCTAATTGGCACCGATCAATGGCGGCTTTATTATGGGCCTGAGACGGATAAAACCTCATGCTCCTGTTTGTGGCGTTTTAATGGGACACTCGGTCCCGGGCGGTAACTTTAATCCCCCGGGGAGAAGCGGCGCTGTCAGCCCTGCCAGGACCCGTGACTGGAGCCCCTTACCTCCCACACCACAGAACCTCGGCGAGAAATTAAGGAGTTCCTCTGGGAGCCTTCGCGGTACCTTGAGATGTTCTAAAATAATGAGCAGTGACTCATACATGTGTGTGTGTCTGCTGTTTGTGTGTCACACAGGTAATCCAGTAATGATCCAGCCTACTGCCCATTCATGACAGCCTTTCTGTTTGACCTTCTGATATAATCTGGTGTCTAGGCCCGACACAGGTAATTGGGTATTTTACATCAAACAGCAGTGGTTGTCCACCAGAGGATAGTCAGAGAAAACAGAGGATACGACAAAGGTTTTGAAGCACCAAAATGACTGGAAGGTGACACGAAACTTATAAACAAATTGCATCCTGGATGCACTGACGTGCTTTTCAAAACCTTTCAGGTGGATTCACTTTTTTTGGTAACTTCTACACTTCTAGGTGTGGTCAGGTCTGTTTGTAGCTGGTGAATTTATCATGGGCACTTTCAATTCTTGTCTTTAATGGCTTGTTTTTTTTTCTCATTATCAGCAGAAAGTTATAGTCTATAATATAATAAAATGCCTGCACTGGTCAGAAGTTTGTGCTAGGTTTCCATACGCGTTGACCTAATTAGCAGTGTCCATTAAAGCAGATTTAAACAAGCAATAATACTACTGCAATGCTCAGCCATAAAACAGTGCTGTGTCTATCTGCAGATTACTAACCTCTCTGGGAGCTTTTCATCCTTGTGGTTTTCCAGGGAGATTCAACACAAGACCCCTTCCTGGTGCTGTGTACCTCTGCTGTTTACCGGTGTATTCATGCCGCCTGTGCATACAGAAATACAACAACCCGTATATTCAGTAAGTAAACTCCGAGGTTGAGCTTGTGTGAGATGGTTTTATTTACTGTGCCATGCAGGGTCATGAAGGTAGATCTGCTGAATGCTTTCATTTCCGCTTGGTTAAATAGCATCAGGCCAGGGTTCAATACAGAGCCCACAGTGCTGGCTCTGTGTGGAATATGGCCAAGGTTCTATTATATACAGTGAGAAAACTTTACATAACTTATAACCCTTATTGAAAGACATGTATTTTATTGAAATGGCCAATATTTGGTGAATATTTGGCCTTCCATGGCAGGACAACCTGTGTGAATAAGATGAATCTGCACCTACCAAACTATTTGAATAAGCAGTCTTTACTGTAAATCATTGGACAGTCACACAGTTTCACCGAAACATGGCATATTGTGTGATACAGACGGCTGTGTTGCTGTCTTCATCTCACTACATTATACACTTCAATGAATGATCGTGAGAATTGGAATAAAATAATTACAACCCTGTTTACTTCGACCATGGTCAAATTAAAAGGGTGATCCATGTAATAATTTGGCGCTGCGTCTGCAACAGTGCAGTGTACAGTAAATGCAGATGGACTGTACTTTTCATAAGTCATGCTGTTCTGGCCCTGTGCATGATGATTTCTTCAGGCCCATCGATCCCGGCTGATAACACCTTGGGTGTGTTCTCGCCAGATGCAGCAGTAAGAGAGAGAGAGGGATGGAGCGGTAGGGGCGAGTGAGGGAGAGGTGGTGATCAATGCAGTGCAACGTCGAGCCTCTAATAACTTCAGATTAAACTAAGAGAAACAGGAGACAGATCAATGCTGTCCTCAGCACAGCTGAGCAGAACGGTGTTTTATAGGATTTGTTTTGTAATAATGAGGCCATTTAATTTGAACTCATTCTGCCCATGTCTGCCTCTATGGCAGCGAGGTGCTCTTGCAACATGCACGTAAATGAGTGTTGCTAGGTGTGTGTGTGTGTGTGTGCGTGTATCGATGGCTCCAGGCTTCCCAGCAGACTGCAGCATGAAGATGTGTTGCTGGGAAGAGCTGCTGCCACAGGCCCTGCTGGACCACAGGGTCCTGCCGGACCACAGGCCCTGCTGGACCACAGGGTCCTGCCGGACCACAGGCCCTGCCAGACCACAGGCCCTGCCGGACCACAGGCCCTGCTGGACCACAGGCCCTGCCAGACCATAGGGCCCTGCCGGACCACAGGCCCTGCTGGACCACGCCTCGGCTGGCAGGTGACATCTTCCTCCGCCTCATCCACCCGGCCGCCTAGCTGGCTGTGGTGTGGGCCTGTTCTGCTGGGCGGCCATCTTGAAATGCAGAGGAAGACTCACACTTAACCCTCCTGTTGTCCTTAATTATACAGAAGCATGCCACTAGATGGCGCCATCTGATTGTGAAGGATTTTGTGTGTTTTTTAATTGTCATTGCTGTGTGTATTTATTTATTTATGTATTTATTTATTTATTTATTTATTTATTTGTTTGTTTTTTTGTGCCTTTTAACCCTCCTGTTGTCCTCGGGTTTCAAACTCACACCTTGTTGTGCCAGCAG
>JAODUG010035959.1:0-40209 GCA_027564795.1 Aphredoderus sayanus
ATGTGCACTGCTGGCACAACAAGGTGTGAGTTTGAAACCCGAGGACAACAGAAGGGTTAAAAGGCACAAAAAACAACTCAAATACATAAAGGATTATCAATAAATAAAAAATACACACAGCAATGCCAATTTAAAAAAATTGAATTTATGACATACCTACGCAACATAGACTACCCCTCAAGGGGTCAAGAGGGAACCTCCAGTGCTTTTAAATCCTACGCCCAAATGCCACTTCTGTGAATGGCCACTTGAGGCTGGCTAGTTATGTTATCCTTTATGTTAAAATGTCCAAATATACAGCAGAAATGAACATGTTCACAGCCTGGTTTAAAAAAAATGGTTTTGGTCTGTTTAGCTAGTTTCCCACTTCATGACAACTGTGTGAATGTTGAAATAACTTATCAGCTGAAAATCTTTTATGGCATATTTGTCCTGTTATTATGGATTGGCCGGAGTTACAGGCACAGTCAGGCATGACTGCAATGATGCATCACTGCAATGATGATTGCAGAGCCAGCAGCTTGTGCTTCAAACACGTTCTTCAGGAATTCAGTGGGTGACGTCACAGAGGGTTGGTCCAATTATTTATGCAGTCTGTGGTGTGAATAGTCAAATGTTAGGTCCACTAGAACAGGGTTCCCCAACTGTGGTCCTCGGGGCCCACTGCCCTGCATGTTTTAGATTTCTCCCTGCTCCATCACACCTGATTCAAACAAATGGGTCGTAATCAGGCTTCAGCAGAGTTTTGAATCAGTTGTGATGATGCAGGGAGACATCTAAAACATGCAGGGCAGTGGGCCCCGAGGACCAGGGTTGGGGAACCCTGCCCTAGATAAACCATTTAACTTCACTATAGACAGAAAGTAGGTGGTTTACATACCGTAGGCAGGATGTTTGAGAGCAGAGGCTAAAAAGGAAAGGAGTGAAAAAAAAAAAAAGCCCGGACAGGGAATTTCCTGTTTGTCATCCTTACCTCACGGGCAAAGTATTGCAGTTGCCCTCCCTTCGTTCCAGCCCCTAGTCTAGTCATGGGAAAGCTGGTCATAAGGCTGGTCTCTAAATAAGGTTACAAGTTGGCAGGATTCAGAGGAGATTTTGTGGCACTTTACTAGGTTTCACAGATATTTTTACATAAGAAGTACAAACACGCATGCTACATTTGAGTGGAATGGGGAAAAAATACATGTTAAAACATGTATTTAAACAAATTGATCTTTGGCAATATAATTGATGCACCAGAATTAATTTGATCCGGAACCCACTTAGTCAGCAGACTGTAAACCTCAGACTCTCCCATGACTAACTAATGTAGGCCACTAGCTCATCTAGTATTATCAGTTCTTAGCAGTGGGGAAAAATAAGCAGCTCACTTGAGCACTTGGTTGCAGTGTATTTAAATGTCCATGTGCAATGTAAAAGAAAAAACTGCCATAACTCATTCATTCATACCTCATCTTTATCATCTGTCAAGTGCTTTGGATAGGGTCCATTGTTCTTTCCGAAAAGTCAACAATAAAGAGGACTCAAAATAGAATATATATTTTATTTTTTTTACTTTTTTGTTGTAATCAATATCTCTATACAAATTAATTTTGAATGCTGTACATTTAGAAATATCACTTCTCATTTGGATTAATAATAATAAAAATACTTGATGCTATTAGAATACAGATATGTGAATTGTTCATGCATTCAGACAAAAAGGTTTTCACGGTGGACGTTTTCTGAAGACATGAATGTTTCTTGCAATCTAGCCTCTCCCATTGGTGGAAGCCAGGACGTTTAGACATCAGGTATTTCATAAACAGCAAAGATGTAGGCCTAGTTCTTGACTGGACCTGTCTGTGCAAACTCATATGATGAGAACATTGGGTGACAGTTGTAACCGACCAAATATCTACGTCTACCTCAACCTTGTGGTAACCTGCCTAGCATAGAGGGGTGTGTGTATGTGTGTTTGTACTGTAGACTGTGTTATATCATGATCATAGCTGAGGTGTATAGGCAAGAGTGTTACCTAAACACTCACAAGGTTTCGGTTGCAAAATGCTTATAGCAACAGGGAAAGATATAGTTGAAAGAATCAACTATATCAAAGTTTTTTATAGTAAAATAAGGACATGTCTGTTTTGTTTCAATGGCTGCTACTGATGAGTGTAAATTCAGTAAATGTTTTAGATCTGAAAATCAAAAAACAGTTGATACTGGGCTGAACAGCAAAGGTGGTGCCAGCCAACCAGCTGAGATGTTGCCTGACCATTGCTTGGAGGTAGAGCTGGGTTTTCTTGACTGCCTTATAGGCCTATACCAATGTCTTGAATCGCACAGGGATCAGTGAAGGTCTCGGAAAAGGGGTTTTACATGGGAGAACATGGGTTGGTTGAATACCAGACGTGCTGTGGCATTTTGAATACGCCGTAAGAGTAAAAGGTTTCGGATAAGGGGTGTTACATGGGAGAACATGGGTTGGTTGAATACCAGACGGGCGGATGGTAGTCTGGATGTCATATGGTTGCAGCATTCTAGGTAGAAGATCACTGATGCAAACCTCCTGTTCACTGAGCAGGAGGTTGGTTAGTTGAGAAGTCAAATTAAAGAGAAACTTTTGTGGTGGGGGGTGGGGGGTAGAGAAGCTTGTTATGTTCCAATAACATCAGTTAACCTTTGTCAATCTCATTGTTTCAAACTGAATTGTTTTTTAATACATATGTTGTATAGACTTAACACAGTCTTTTTTTGGAAACCAATAGTAACAAATGAACAGTAGTAAATATTGAGAAAAACACATCTTGACTACTGTGAACATAATAACTATTCTACTATTGTGCAAATTTGGATTGTTATTGTTGTCCAATTGGATTGTATATGTGTCCAATTCCAAATATTGACCTGGCTGGTGAAACTATCATTTCAGTGCAGAGGTCTTTTTCCTGGTTGGCTGGTCAAACAATGTGAGTGTCAGGTAAACTTTGAACGGTAGTCACTGTGGCTGATGGATAAACATGCACAAGACTGTTTGGAGTGGACCTTGTGTGTTTACATTTACAGGAGATTGGGTTCCTGTTGCTCAACATCAGAGACTCAGTCCTATTGGAAAGTGATTTGTTTCTGCATATGCATTAGCATTGCAATTTGTGAATGAAAGGCAATGCTCTGGGACATAAATGAGTTACTTGGCTATGTACAGCAACTGTCTTTCACTCTAATCAGATGTCTCATAGCTAGCGAAATGTTTTGTGGGCAAGTGAGCAAATATACAATATTTATATATTACTTGTCAAAGAAGTTCCATCAGACGTTGAATACACTGCTGTGTGTATGTGTCATAGTTCCACATGCGTTGAACCCCACCCAGTGTTTAGTCATGCTTAATGTGTTTGTAGTGTTGACATCTTATTGAACCATCAGAGTCTGTAGCTGTACACTTTTTCCTCCCTCTAAATGCACCAAAAGCATTGTTTACATGTTATATTACCCGCTTATAAAGACTGACTAAATATACTGAATGATGTATTCTCAGCATTTACAAAAAAATCACTATTCTACCCTCATCACTGTCTGCCTTACTTTGCACTGGTGTGGCTCTGCTTCAAAGTACATCGGTTTAAACTTCCTAAGGGCAACTTTGGAGTTTTTTGCAATATAGTAATATATTTGGTTTATGTGTACTTTTTTGAGGTTTTCAGATAAGCAAAAACTTGAATGAGACCTTGAGAACTTTAAAAGGAGTCTTAGGCAAGTGCCTGGAATTCCCCTTGTAACAAAAGTGTTTTTTCTTATTCCATTATATATGTAATTCTATAACAATCCAATTAAATTATGGAAAAGTATGATAATGGAGAGGAATAATACAATGATCAACTGTTTTTTTTTCTTTACCTGGATCAAACATTAAGGTAAAGTAATTTGAATGGATAAAGAATTAAAGCATACACAAATCAAAACCACTTGGCAACCTCTGTGTTGTTATTGGAAGGCAATATGTCTCTTTATGTTGACTTCTCTTAGTTCTGTTTTTTCCATACTTCTAACTATCACATTGATTTGCTGTTTTTCATACCATACCATGCCCTGCCAAACCACACTGCCCATTGCGGAACCACCGATTTCCACATGTTGAATCTTGCAAATCACAGCTGCCTCACCCATTCCACCTTGCACAGCCCTGATTTCATTACTGAAACCACCTGTTGGGCAGCCCATATTTCCCCCCGATGGTATCTAAGGGCATGTTCACAACTAAAAATGCTGACCAAGGTTGATGTTTTTGTTTCATAGTATAGTATACATTTGATCCTGTTAGTTTTGTTGGTTAGTACTTGATTGTTTTGAAGACGGACATGCGTCTGACAGTGGTGTTGTCGGGTCGGCATGTAGCCTTTTGCCTTAGTATAGAGATCGTTTTGTTGCCACTATAATAATATTATCATTAGAACTAGTTTCTCGTTGCGAGAATCATGACAGGGATGAGTGTGATGGAGTGTTAGGCACACCTGCACGATGGTGGAAACAGCCTGGGCCAGAGATCACGTGCCTTGAGCGCAGACCCGGGGATGCATTGCAGATTGAACGTCAAAGGCGAGGAATCTGATTGGCTGGTCATCTGGGCTTGGGGAGGCTAGTGTATTGTTGTCTTTTACCAAGGCAGGCATAGAAGAGGAGTGATTGTCTGACAGGTGTCGCTGGTTGGGAGTATGGGAGGGACACAAATTGGGAGACTGAGCTACATGCCGCCATCTTGGTCTGAGTTGAATCATAAACATGAGGGAGTGTGAGAAAGGTGTTGTGATAGTGGTTACTTGCTTGGTACTCTAGCTGGCACAGAACATTCTTTTCATTCTGGAGAGGAATAGAGGGAGGGATTGATGAGGGATGGAAAGAGTCAGAGAGAAAGAGAGCATTTGGAATATGTGAAATATTGCAGAAATATTGCAGTTCTCTGCTTCTTGCTAGGACACCCATTTTGTGAGCCTCAGGCTTGTTAATGGATTGTGTGATTGCACTCGATTATCTCTAATGTATGCCACAAATCACTGTTTGTGTTATTTTTTTTTCTGTCTGTGCCAAGAATATGCTATAACAGCCTATCAAAAATTCTGAAATGTGTGAACATCTAGCATTAACTTTATCTGTTGAGATACTGAATATTCACAGATGCCTTAATTGGCCAAATTTTAACATGCTGCATTATAACACGAATTCCTCAGAATAATGTTGAGAATAATGTGTGTTATAAGCATATATTTAAAGACATATATGGACTAGGCTAATGGTTAATAGTGCTTCACCTTCCTAACATTGTTTTTGTTAGTTTGGGAAAAATTTACAAAATATTGTATGGTTAGGGTCTCCTCTCTTACTCTCCCAGTAGTGTTTCCAAGTAATCCTTAATCACTTTAAACTAGTTCAGTAATTGGCAATATGAAAAATATGCTCATCGTTTTTTTGTTTTGTCTCCACAGCTCAAGGCCAAGGCAGCTTCTCTGAAGAGAATCCTAGTCTTTGATACAGGACGCTGCCACTCCAGAAACCACATCTTGGATATTTAATTTTCAATTTGGATGTTTTTTTTTTTTTGGATTAAGAGTTTTTCTTCTTTTATTTCTGAGGTGTCAGGCAGCACATTGTGTTTTTTGATATTCTGAGAAACCTTATATTGACTGTAGCCCGGACACAACAACTAGTAGGGCATTTATATCCTGCATTTAGTGGGCTGAGGTATAGCTGAATGCCCCAAGACTACCCCCAGGTCACGGCAGCTGCTGGTGCCGGGGCTGCTGTTCCATCTTCAGCCTACAGGGCAGCGCCAGAGTGCAGTCAGGCGCTAGAAAGGCGGAGTCTTGGGATGAGTGAGTTCTGGCATAAGATGGGCTGCTGTGTGGTAGCTAAACCTCCTCCGGTGAGACACGATCACAGACACACACACACACACACATTGACTTACTGTACACTCCATAAACAACTAAAATGTTTAAAAGCCCTTGCCAGTGTTTATATTTCATTGTTTTATTTACTAAAATGTGTTACCGTGGCACATTTTTAACATGACCACTCAGTTTTTCTCTACCGGGATATAGAGTGTTTGTACCTGTCACGTTTTGGCCAGTAACCCTGCCATTTAAAGAACGTACTTGGATGTAAACAACAAATGTGAAATTGGCTACTGTAGATGTTACAACCTACAATGTTAGATATTGGTTTGCTTTTCTCAATTCTAGTGTGTGACTTAAAAGTCTTAACAAAGCAGGGAGGTCTGTGTTGTCTGTTGGACACGCATTGTGTTCCACAATGGAGTTCTATGGCAACGTGGGCAGGAGATGCGTGTTTAGTGCTCTCTGTGTGGGCTGTGTGTGAGGGGGAGAGAGGCGGAGAGCAAGTGCCCTGAGGTCAGACCTGTAGCAAACATGGCCTTTAGTTAGCTTTTTGTATTTAAAGGTATAGTCAGCGATTGTAAGCCAATGAACATTTTGTCAAATTCAGCAACTACCTCCCAACTTCTTACTGGACTAGAGCCTGTGTGTGTGTGTGTCTCATTAACAGTTAAGCAGCAGAATATTGATGAGCCAAACCTATCAAATACAGAGGCTAATAACGAGACACACAAAGGTAATGATAAATATATCAGACACATATTCTGAGACACAAATATGCCTAGAGCTGTAGAGACACACCCAGTACTGTGCACACACAGGAAGTTAACTGGTCGCATATACCCCAGAGATAGACACACACTCTTCCTCTCTGTATTTATAGGGCTCTCTATTTGTTCTATTGTGGCAGTTTTCTTCTGGTTATATAATGGTTTTTTTTGTTTTTATTTTGGGGTTATTTTTTAATGCAACAATGCTCAATTACTAACACAACAATAGAGGGTATTGTTGCATGTTACACACAAGTACATAAATGCACACACTACGGCACTAAACTTAAAATCATAAAGGCTGGAAAACTCTGGAAGCAATGCAACTTAAGCACCATTTCACTAGAATGGCAGCTCAACTTTTGTTTTGAGTACTGTAACTGTAAAATGTAAGAAAGTAACTTACATCTTTAGTTGAGATGCTGGTCTAGGACCTACTGTACCGTGGAGCTTAAGGGTTAATTGTCAGCAATCATCAGCCTTAGGACTTAAACGTATAGTAGGTAATGCTGGAGAAAGCATGTTGATTTTTGAACTTGATCAAAACAGATCAAGCACCTTCATTAATGCAATCACTCTACTGAAATGACAAGTTTAGGCATACCCTTTGCTGGCATAAAGATAAGATGTTGTCGACTTGGAGAGGATGGCAGTTATTCACTGTGCCACCTTACAGTCCGCCCTCAGAACTAATTGGAAGCTTGAAGTTGGCTCTGAGATGTGGTTTCCATGTGATTAGAAAGGATGTGGTGGGGGTTTATTTATATTTTTTTATTTTAAACTGGCAACTCCTTTCTCAGCAGTAGCCAGGAGTTACACAAGAACACTAATATACAATAAATAATATGCAACAGAAGGTTTAGAGTGTAGTGAGTTTATTTTAAAGTTCCTTTCTTATTTTAATGTTATTATCTTGTATCTTGTTATCTAATGTTATTTAATGTTATGTGTTAGACAATATTTGGTAAGAAGGTGCAATTTCTAGAATATTAATATTTGGTAAGAAGGTGCAATTTCTATAATCTAAATATGTTATAGGTCAACATCGTCAATAGGTTTGGTAACCATTCTATAAAAGGGCCAAAAAAAGTTATTGGTTTCAGGCACTATTAAATTGCTACAGTTACATAAATGTATTTCACTAATCCAGTGGGACATAAACCTATTAAATGGCAGCTAAACTGTTCTGATTGTAGCCAAGATATGCTCTGAAACAGCACACTTTATCCACATAAGGATTAGTTTAATTGGGGCCAGAATATGTTTTTAATGGGGTACTTTATTTCATGGCTGCTTGCCAAGATTTATAGCTCCAATCCAGAGGAATTAGAATATGAAGAAAATGTTAGAAGTTGCAATTTTTAAAATGTACTGTAACATTCTCTCCTTGATCAACATGGCAATGGAGTGGAACTATTTTTAGTTGCCAGGGAAACAGACCATCATGTGTTCATAGTTGTTAAGAGGTTTCGTGCTGGAATATTTTTGCCTGCCACTCAAACATGAAGCCACATCTTATGGTAGATGAAACAAACATAGCCACGCTCTTTATAATATGTGCCGACATCACAGGTCTGCAGTTGTCATGGACCTAATCCATCCAATCATCTTGGATAGGAAGCTTAACTTTCCTGATCTTGGTAAACACAAGCGATAGTGACTTACTGTACATTCCATGTAAACAATAAGGAATATAATAATAAGGGTACAGTAGACATACATTACAGGACTCCAATGCAGTGGACATATGGCAGCATATGCGTCTAGTGTATCTGGGCATTTGTGCGTCTTTTTAATGTTAATCAAAGTGTGAAATATGTTGGCACCGTTGCTCAATGTGTAATTCATTACAGTATTGTGCACATCAGCCTCGCAGTGGCTGTATTTTAACCAGGGCAGTGTCTCAAACTACCATGACAACCATTGACCAATAGACGTCATAGTGGTGTGGCCAGAATAATTCACCTGGATATGCAGATAATAACCATGGTCAATACTCAAATGTCAATACTCGATGTTCAAAACGACTCACCCCACACATTCAAAATGACCACATGGTCCTATTTGTATTTCCTTCTGTTTACACAGAGGTATGCCTCTCCATACGGTGTCACTTTATTCAGGTAGTGAATGGAGTTTGCACTAGATCAGATAAATACGTTAACACTGCAGTATCTCTTGGGGGAGATAAGATATAGTAGGTCTCCCAGGTATTATCTGCATGCCCAAGCATAGTCTTTTCAACAAGCCACAAATCTTCATTGTGGCACTGCAGACGCACATGTTACAAGGTTATTTGTCATGGAATGGTAGGAATTGGTGAGATTGAGATTGCATCATTTACTGGCTTGTCGCTGTATAACATGTTGTTTTTGTCTGGTTTGGATAGCTTTAGTGCTTTAACCCTCCCAGCTGTCCTAAGGCATTTCAGCAGACTACCAGCAGAGGGAGCCAACCGCGGAATAATGTCATATGTCCGTGTTGTGGTTTGCGCCCGCTACTGGCGAGTGCACCGGGTCATTTTGACCCATAGGACAGCAGGATGGTTAAATCAAGCGCATCGAAGCTCAAGAGAAAATAAAAGTTTAAGAGAGAACGGAGAAACGCGGGCAGTGAATACACAATGTACTGAATGCACAAACTGGACAAGCTGGACGGAGAACCAGACAGCAAAGAGGTGGTGTGCAATTTTGAGCATGCAGACAAGAAATAACATGTCCTTTTCTACTGCAAAGATTTATCAAGATCATAATCTAACAGTTGTGCGAGCAGGCAAACACAAACACACACTTTGCTAGAAGAAACTTGAAAAGGACTTGAATATGCATGTTCACATTTCTCTGACTCATCACTCATACATGTATTCCTTCTCATGATGCAATCCACTGTCTTTATTAACCCTCCTGTCGCCCTGGGGTAAAAATGACCCGCAAAAGGCAGCCTTGTGGTTCAACCCTAAGACAACAGGAGAGTGTTAATACATCCATCCAGCCATCCTCAACCGCTTATCCGAGGTCGGGTCGCGGGAGCAGCAGCTCCAGCAGGGAACCCCAAACTTCCCTTTCCCTAGCCACATTAGCCAGCTCTGACTGCGGGATCCACAGTGTGGAGATATAATCTCTCCACTTTGTCCTGGGTCTTCCCCGAGGCCTCCTCCCAGTTGGACGTGCCTGGAACACCTCCCTAGGGAGGCGCCCAGGGGGCATCCTTATCAGACGCCCGAACCACCTCCACTGGCTCCTTTCAATGTGAAGGAGCAGCGGCTCTACTCGGAGTTCCTCTCGGATAGCCGAGCTTATCACCCTATCTCTAAGGGTTAATACAATTAATAACCATTTTGACCCAAGGACAACGGGAGGATAAACCCGCAATAATGCCCGCAAAAGACCTCTTCTCTAACCTAACCCTAACTGGAGGGTGAAGCATTCAGTAGAGAAATAACTGGCAAAAATGTGGTATTACCAGGGTACTAAAACAGACTTCAAGACATTTAATTTCCAGAAGGTGTGTTGATTCTAGCGACATCTTTAAATCATTACATTTGACACGGCACCTACCGCACTAGTCCTATTGGAAAATGTACTCTTACTCTGTACTCTGTGTGTTTGTGTTTTGTGTATATCAGAAGAAGAAGAGGAGGAAGATAGATCGCAGCATGATTGGAGAGCCCACCAACTTTATGCACCTCACACACATTGGCTCTGGAGAGATGGCCGAGGGACTGCAACCGGTAAATTGAGCACTCTTTCTGTCTGCTTGCTTTTTAATGCTTTATTGTCACTGCGCAGGTTTACCCTAGGCTGTATGTGCATAGTGGATTTTATTGACGTTCCTAAGGAGGGCTCAAAACATTGACCTTTTGGCTAACGGCCAGACGTACTAATTAAATAATCTATAGAGGTCTACTGTAGGGGGATGCATTTGTTGAAATAACAATCATCCAGCAAATGTAAATACAATTAAATGTGAACTAAGCAGTGTTTTGGCAGAAAAAGCTTGATATACAAACAATTAATGCATATTCATAAAACGATGTGGAACAAATTCAAAATTCTGGAACACATTACTCCTGATCAGTGGAGTAGTTTTCATTTAAACAAAAAGCATGACAATATATGAGTTTAAACTATGAACCCGGCCAATTAGATAATGCTAATGTGGTAACGAGCGAGGGTACATCCCACACACACACCCAGAGCTGCCAGGGCCACCTGCAGCCCCTAAGCAACCAAACCACCCTAACAACCCTTCCACTGTGTCAACCTGCAACCCTCACTTTGCTTCTCCCCAGCTCTGTTCACTGGGTAATGAAAGGCACACTGTGTGTGTGTGTGTGTGTGTACTCCAGTCATTCCTTCCAGGAAATCCCACAGTGGGCTACATCCTTCCTGTACCGCATCTATTTTAGTTTGAAATGCTTCATACAGTACACGGCCCCATACCCTCACCATAACGTACCCTGGCAACCCAGCACAATACAGGACAACACCTGTAATTTGTGTGTGTATATTGTTTTCTACAATACCTTTTGTGCATACAGAAATGCTAATATCTTGATGTATTGCTTTGTCAGTCAGCATTTGGTAGGAAGGGGTCATTTCCTGAATCTAAATATGTTAAAGGTCAATATGTTCCGTTAGTGTACTGCTAATCAAGTGGAAAAAGTCAAGCTCTTTTAAAGTGCTACCTCCACCAATTCAGGTCAGCTTTGTTGCTGTACTGTATTTTTACAGTTTACGCCACTTTTCCCACTCTGCATGAAAATGGTCATTCACAGTTGCTGAGCTAAGCATGTATAAAAGCAATAACTTATAATAGTTATATTTATCAGCATTTAAACCACTTAACATCGTGTTTTTAGACCCAAAAAATATTTAACAAACTTAAATCAGTTTTAAACCGTTGGGCTCATGGGAAATGTAGTATTTTTTCCAGGGTTCTCCAAAATTCCTCATGGTACCGTTTTGAAATAATTTTTATTGCACCAAATTTCCAAAATCCTTTTCCATTTTCTTATAGTACAGGTTCTGATGGGGTACAGTGGAAACAACTCTGTAAATTACATTCAGTAATGACAGTTTTGTGTGTGTGTTCTGTGTGCGCACAGTCAGGACCTGTGCAGGAACAGATGAGATCCAAAGGCCCCAGCATAAATAGCCGAAATAGTCTCTTATAGCTGGTAAGGACACACACGCACACATACAGTTCAACACATAGAGTAGAGGTACCCACACATTGACATACAAATTACGGTAATGCACACATATAGTAGTAATACATTGAAATTACAAATACTCCTAGTCACACACAATATCACATGACGTACATTCTCTTGTTGTCACTAAACATGCACCCACACACATCTACTCATGGAGCACACACAACATACATTCACACTCATCTCAATGCAGACTATGTTTGGTATTTAGACACAACATTTAACATTTAAATTGTGTGTGTGTGTGTTAGGAATATGCTGAACTGACTATGAGGGGACCCATTTCAGTCCCTCTTGGTCACCCCTGTGTTCAGGACAAGATAAGGTATTCAACCCCTCCACCGTTCCTGAACCAAGAACCACCTCTCCGCAAATCAAGTCCACAATCAAGCCCATGTCCCCCTCATCACGGACCATCACGGACCTTCTAAAACAAAATGACGACAAAATATATTCCTATCATCAACTCTGGGGAGTGCTGGTCTAATGTTGGGTGAAAAGAGAAATGTCCATAAGGGAATTATTAGTATTGAATGGTCACCATCTCCCTGTTGCCCCTATTCGTCTTTGTCACGCTACGTGACATATCCATTTCTGAACTGAAAAACCTGCTGCGGAATTTATTTATTATTATTATACTTTCCTTTTTTTTTTGTTGGTCTTTCCATTTCTGACAAACTGCCCGTATCCGCCCACCCCACTGTCACTGCCGTCATCCCTCTGACATCCCCCTCCACCTTACTTCCTGTTCAGCCCTGCTTATAGAGATGACATCACTGGGCTCCTGTTCACAGTCCGGCCATTTTTTTTTTTTTTTTATAAATCTGACAGAATGTCTGTATGTAAAAATACAAGCCCAGCTGGGAAATGTTACGTTACTCCCTATTGAATTTCATCCACAGGAAGGAAGACATTTCCCACAATTCCAAGGGTAACTTTTCAACAGCCTCTGATCCACTCTTTTACATGTTAGTGATACAAACGTAACTGTTTTGTGGTTTATTCCTATGAGCTCACATGACCAGTGTTATCAAGTACAAGTGAGCCCTGTTTCAAATTAACTTCATGATTCTAAAATCTAAAATTGGCTATACTTGAGACATTATGTCACTGGACTACAATTCCCAGGATGCTTTTATATTCCTGGGCCAGCACTCCACCTAATTCAACAGCTTATGAATGATGACTCTTGTTTTAGTAAAGGGGGAAAGTCTCCTGACTTTCTGCCATCTACACTGGAGGCAGGGCTGTGTGTGTCTTATGTGTGCATGAGCAGTTTGGAGCAGGGATATAGATTTCCGGTTATGTGATGGCCTTATATCCAGCATGTAGAGCTTTGACTAGTGGTGGGACCAACACTGGGACTGTAAGAATCTGGCAGTTTATATCCAACCATCCAACTTTATGTCTGACATGTGAGCATATCTTATTCATAACAGTGTATACATCCATTCTTTGAGTAATGGAGATCGTCGATTGCATGGCTTCTTGAACTATGGGAGAGAGCATTTAATACAGTAGATGCTAGATCTCATTTTAGTGAAGGGGTGAGTTGAAGACCCAATTTAGGGCAACTGAATTGTCAGAATGTCTGGATGTGAGATTGACTGTTAATGTTAATTATTATTCAATAATCATTTTGACAATATTTTTTTAGGCACCTAAAGGTGCTGTGTGATATGGGCAATCAAAATGGTCAACTATTGTTAGGTAGCCCTAAAACAAATACTCATTAGAGTATTGTAAAATATCCACATAAAACTGAAATGACTACTCAATATACTTTCTTAAAATCTTGTCCTGTGGTCGTATTCATCAGTATTGTATAACGTTTATATCACCATAGAACTGACACTAGAACCAGTAATGGTGGAGGGGAAAAAAAGTAGTAGTATTATCACAATGACCCTGTCCAAGGGGTATTCTGGAGATCCAGTTGGGTTTTTCGATTAGACAGGAGAATGAGTGGCTAATGTTGACCTTGCTATTGTTAACCTGCCTTGGAAAATCTCCAACCGCCTCTTTTTATTCCCTATCTTTCCCACAGACTACCTGTTAAACAGACCTGTAAAAAGCTGTGTGTTGCCAAATCTGCCTTTTTTGTGTCCGTTTGTTTTGTTTTTATAAAAACCTTCCTCTTCTTCCTGCCCTCTTGTGAAATGCAGTTCCCTGTAATTCCTTCTGGCTTTCAAACAACACCGGAGAGCAATTTCCCCGAAACACTGCCTTTTTAGAATAGAAATTCACCACTAGATTTGAAGAGGATTTCTGACCCAATAAAGTAATTCCACACAAAGCCACCTGATCCGGGTTGAGAAATCTTCCCACACTATTTAAAAGGTACACTCCTTGATATTGTGTTGCCTTGGCAGCAGTGCAGAAGAGGGCAAGTATGGCTGTAGATGTAGTGAACCATGCAAGCGGAGGAGGAGGAGTAGAGAGGAGATTCTCCCATGCATAATTCATGTGTGAGAGTAGCCTGTACCCTGATTTTAAAATAGAAGCTTATTAAAAAAAATTCTTGTGGTTTAAACTACGAGGTTAACTCTACACAAAAAATATGTGTACCAATATTTCATAATAATGGTAACGGCAACGTAGATAGTTACTGCATTGGGCAAGCGGTTACTTGTAACCATCTTGCTTATGTCATATGAATGCATACAAGCAATGGTTAAAGTAAATCTAAAAACGTTTTTTAAATCAGACAATAAGATGAAACTGTAAGAACAGCACCATCTACAGGTTAGACAGGTTATTGCCGTTTCTCTGATCAATCAAATTGCTGTAATGTCATGCCACCTCAAAAGCTCTGCTTTGTATGGCAACTGGCAAGTGACATCTTGTGCACTAATGAACCATTTGCAAGTTTTCAGCATGTAAATAGTGCTTTCCCTAAAGTTGGATTCATAGTTTCTTTATGGTTTAAAAGTGCTTAATTCTTTCTTTTTTTTCTTTTTCTTTTATTGATATAAATTGTGATTGTCCTTTTTAGCACAAACAATTGAAATGATGTGGTGTATTTGCCAATGTTAAAGAATTTATTGTAATGTTTATTATTGACTGATTATATTGAATATGTAATACAGTATACAATATTTTGAATATATGTAGTTAGTACTTTATGAATCCATTTATGAGTATTGGGAGATCACCTTGCACCTAACATTTTTCAGTGTTGTGTTGATATCCCCCCAACCCCCTTCCCCTGAAAACCTTTTATGGTAGACAATACTTTTTGTCTAGTTTTCTATCACTATCTGCCTCTGTCTAAATACATCTGGCATAAAGTCAATAAATAGATAATTGTTAGCAACATATTTGAACAGCATGTGACGATAAAGAGAACACGACCAATCCTTTCCTTACTAGAAAATTCAACATGCAACGTCTGCTCTCACACACCTTGCTGCCTGACCCTCCCTCAATTTCCCCCAACACTTCCTTGCTGTAGTAGCAAATTGGGGTGACTTGTTTGTTTCAGGGGGGTGCTGTGTGAGGGACAAAATATCAGATTGTCCCTTTTTAAAGGGGAATTCTCAAATGTACGAAAGCGCCAAAAAGTCCCAGAACCAAATTGTTCTGCCCCAGTGTACAGTTTATATTTGAACTGTGCATGAAAGTGTTGTTGGTTATCATGGAGGGAAAGAGAATGGAATGAGCCTATGAGCTCTTTAGTGGGAGTACCAGTCACTCACAACTCAGGTGTCAGAGGGGTATACATTTTTGCAGTGCTGCCCAAGTAAACCACTTGGGGAGTTCCAAACATGTTGAGGAGTGTACCTTTACCTAGTATATTGACTGTTTAAAGAGTGTGTGTGTGTGTGTGTGTGTGTGTGTGTGTGTGAGAGAGAGAGAAAATTATAATAGACTTGGGGGAATTAGAATTATCCTAAATGTGCCCTCTGTTTCCATGACAGTCTCCAGTAGAGGTTTGAGAAACAACACATTCACTAAAAATAGTGTCAAGTCTGGAACACATTTGTGTAGAATTTAACACTTTTTAAAAACCGAGTTAAATGTTGTACATTCTGTATGTGTGCTGTCCTAAATGTAGACACGCCATTTTGTTGTGTATTGTGGAGAATGACAATGTCGAAAAAGTGTTGACTGATGTTGTATCGCTCGGTATCTGGTTTGTGGGTGTTGTTCTGTCTTGTAGCGTGTATACAACCATGTCAGAATCATCCTTGTACCTCGCATACATTTGGAAAAAGAAAAGGTTTTAGCCTATTCTTTAATGTTATGTGTTACTATAAAACCTGCCATGAAGGCTCAACAGGTCTGTTCTGCGTGTTTTGTTCTTGTTGCTATTTAATTAGATGTGGAGTCCTGGATTCCATGCCATTACCTCTACAATGAGCTGTTTGCAGCCACACAACCAATACCCATATATTAACCAATCCTCTAACGTCAATACTGAAAGTATGAACAAATCTGATAGACATTGTGCAGTCAAAGGTAGTTTCTTTAAGCTGTATCCTATGGGTTGGTTATTTCAGCTACATCCACTATAGTGCATTTAATCTAGCAAATTAGCCATGCAATCGTCTTAGACAAACATAGATAGTAGAATAGTTCATGCTTCAACTTGCCACCTTTCCAACTTGTCAGATTTCTTCTTGGAAAATGAGGCTTGAATGCTTAGTACCAACTGTAAAATGTGGTGGTGGAGGAATACTAATCTGCATGGGGCTGTGTTTCATTGTTTGTGGTAATCTCCTTAATTCAGAAATGTAGCTAAATCCCTTTGTGTTTCTGTATGACAATGCGACCCTGTGCACAAAGTGTAAAGACACTGCTAACTGAGATCATTGTGGAGGAGACTGGCTGGCCTGCACAGAGCCGGGACCTGAAACCCATCAAACAACTTTTGAGAGGACAAGGCAGCCCACCCCAACACCAGTGTCTGACCTTGCTGCTCTCTTGCGTCGCAGTGAGGGCACATCCACACATGCTTGTTCCAACATCTAGTGGAGAAGAGTAAATGTACAGTGTATGTGGTTATAGCAGGGGGACTTCATATTAAAGGTATAGTCAGTCATTCTGAAGAATGCTTGTTCAAAATGAAAAACGCCTCTCCCTTCAGTGCCGCATGTTGCCCCCTCCACATTGAAAACACATTGCAAAGGCTAGTATAGTGTGGTGTGGTAGGCCCCACTTTATATGTGCTCCTATTTATGGAGCCAGAGCTGCACTTACTATACCTTTAATGGTCATCATCATATCAATGCCAACTTTATGTTAATGCCCATGGCATAGCTGTTGATGTCCATGGGAAAATGCTGTATCTAGTCTGTTCTTCCTGTGTAAGTAGTGGTATGATATGCTGGGGAAGGGGCTCAGTGGGGGGGGGGGGGCATCTGTGAATTCAGCCCTTCTGTCAAGTTTGGAACTGTTAAAGTTGTTGATCATGTTAAACATCTGTTGTTGACTAAGGACTTGGCATAGTTCAGTGGTTGTTTCGTTATATTTAGCGTGCCCAAAACACCTTGAAGCAATTACACTTCGGGGTTATGTATTTCCATTTAAACATTAAAGCTACGTTTCCTCAACGTCGTCTCTAAACTAAAATTGGAATGCCCGCCGAAGCTGTTGCAGTGCGACTGCAGTCACAGAGGATTTGAGTTTAGTGCCTTGCTCAATGGTTTATTGCGCTTGTTATGATTTGACCAACTGGTGTTGCTTCGTTATTAAAACCACACAACAAGAGTTTTAACAGGTTTCAAGAGACTATTAGTCAGGAGAAGCACTGGTTGTTTTCATTTGGATGAAGGGCGGCCATTTTGATATGCCTTATGCTGAAGTTGAGTGAGTGTTAGATTCACTCTTTATCAAAGGAACCAACTGGATGGAGACGGATAACTCTTTTTAATCAGCACATTACTGTCCCACACTTAGTCAGCAATACAACAAGACACTTCCTGGTTATTCCCTATCTCATGTCTAAGTTAACCAATCAAAGGCTAGAAGACCCTGGACTAAGGTAAATGTGAATAAACCCAGAGACAATGTGTAAACATAAATATGCAAATAGTTACATTTTTATATAAGTTTTATAAGTAACCGAAATAAATACATACGACATAAATTCAGAACCGTAAATGATTATTTTAATACATCCATGCTAGCTGTACCAAGAATCTTCCATCTTGGACCTAATTGTCTGTATGTGTGTGTTCCCCCCTCATTACCCTTGTTTGAACATCATGCTGTTTTATTACCACCAGCTGTAATGGAGACCACAGTAATCCTAACAACGATAATGTTAGAGTAGTGTGTGCGCGTGCACTCGCATGTGTGTATGTGCGTGTGTATGTTTCTAAAGAACATGATCATTTGTTTGTGTTGGTGTGTATTTCAGTCTGTTATGTGTACAGTATGTGTCCCTATCTGCCCTGTACTGTAGAGGTTTTGACTGCTTTTTATAGGCATATTTGAAAAGGAAATAGGACAGAAATTAAAGCTTGTGTAGATAGGATTTGAGATGCCAAAAAAGCCTGTAATTGGTCAGAACACAAACAACCCAAAACACCGGAAAGAATTATCCAGTATTACTACAGTAAATAAAAACAAAATATAATCTCTCCATAATCAAATTATTAACCAACCTGTGGGTTAATTTACAATGTGCATAATGGTTTTAAAACTCACTCCCTAGGGAGGTGTTCCAGGCACGTCCAACTGGGAGGAGGCCTCGGGGAAGACCCAGGACAAGGTGGAGAGATTATATCTCCACACTGGCCTGGGAATGCCTCGGGATCCCCCAGTCAGAGCTGGCTAATGTGGCCAGGGAAAGGGAAGTTTGGGGTTCCCTGCTGGAGCTGCTGCCCCGACCCGACCTCGGATAAGCGGTTGAAGATGGATGGATGGATGGATGGACTACTGCATATTTAATGTTGTGTTTTCCATCTCTGTAACACTGACTTTTAAAGCGCTTAGCGTTAGTTTGGGATGTCTGCCTGCAGCCAGCTATCAGGTGACTTTCAGCTGACTGTCAGCTGTCACTCAGCTGTCTCAACAAGACCTACACAGTGTGGCCTTTTGAATGAAGATGGGATCTTTTTTTATTAGTTCCCATTACTTCCTTCTGCTTGCAGAAATTTCCCCACCTCTCTAGCTTCACCTTTTTCTGTGTGTTGTATGTACTTTCTGTTAGATAATTTTCACTTCATGGGTTTGTTTTCACTCATTTGCTTGATCTTATTACAGGTGTTACATATACATTTAAAATGTTGTATTTAAATTATAGTTGTTTGCATTGTTCATACATATTTACCATGTTATTGCTGTAAAAACATAATGTCTGCTGCTGGCCTGTTCAGGGAGGTTAAAGCCATTGTTAGATACTCCCATACCTACTGTACCATATGATGAGAAGATCCAGTAACAAAGCCATTGTGCCAAAGATAATTGTTAAATAGCACACTGCTTTATGTTCTAATAAATTGCTTACACTATGATATACTAATATGTTATCTGTCTACTAGTTGCAATGTTTAACTTATTTTATTGTATTTACATGATGTCCCCGATAAATAATGTATGGAGTAATGATCATTTTCAAACTAAAATGTTTGTATGTGATGTTAGTGTATGGACAACATGAGGGGGACACTATACTCTGCCTGTATCCTTTCCTGGGCATTGACTACTGCTCAATGTGTCACCCGTGTGCCATATGGCACGCGTTGTTGTCAAGCAAATGTACACACAGATGTACACATAGATCTTCATTTACATTTTGTCATGTCATACTCTGGCCAAACTCAACAGCAAAAATACCAACCAACTGGACTCCACAAACTCATTGCATGCTACAGTATGTAATTCGTGGCAATGTGGTGCTGTCTTGATGTTGTCTGTGCTGTACTGTTGTACAGTATATCACAGTGAAATGTGTTGACAAAGCATTTAATTGTTTTTAAACCTATAAATGACTAGTAAACATGATCTCCAACCTGAACTTAAACCCAATTATTGGAAAGCGAAACCAACTAAACTGAAAAACAATCATTACGACAAGCAACCAATGTGTGTGTTAATGTAGTGGACAAAATAGTATGAAAGAACCCTAAGGATCTCTTTATCGAGTCTGAATTTAGGTCAGCTCCGTTGAGTCTAACTTTCCAATGTCATAGCTATGTACTGTAAGTCATTAGCACACACACAGTTCTGTATTCTTGTTTATTGAGTTTTCGTTGGATACCTCACTTCCTGTAGCTGTCAAGGTACATTTCCTGTGCAGGAGGTGGGTCCAAACACACCAGCCTCACAAACACAGACACGTTCACCCTCCTTCTCCCTTTTTAAAGCTTTTAGACAAACACACACACAAATGCCCCCCCCCCCCACACACACACACCCGCACACACACATGAACCTTTAATTGTATAAATTGCATAACTACTAAATAATACTGATGCTCAACATTACACATTGTTTACATCACATAACAATATTTATTTATTTGGCTGTCGTGGCTACAAATCAATCCATTTATTTTCTGTAGGCAAGGAAATACATTCCCTGAATTTGTGCAAAAGTTGCGAGAGTTTTGTTTTGCAACTATGAATGCTTTCCACATGAACTTGGCTCATGTGCAAAGCAGCCTCATGGTCCTCATGGTCCTCTCTAAGGTAACCCTAACCCTAACCTTAGAATATCAGGACAACATGAGAGTTAAGGGCAGGAAAGTTACATTACATACTGTAACACATTAATAACAATAGAACTTGTATACTATAATTTTATCCCTCCTGTTGTCCTCGGATTTCAAACACACTACTGTCGTGTGCCAGCAGATGGCGCCACTTGCTTATGTTTGGATGGCTTACATAGACATCATATGTCTGTTTAAGCTGTAGAATTAGAATTGGTGCCTTTTACTGGCACCAGAAGGTAATGCGTTGGGTCAGGTTGACCCTGAGGACAGCACTATTGAGATGGTCTGCATTGTAATGTGGCCTAGTGGTTTGTTAATGTACCTAGGAACTATTGTACAACATTACAGGTTCATTTCCAGCCAAGGCTCAATACTCTTAATCACAATGTTTAATCCTAACTGCTTGTTTATTTAACAGCACCAGTTAAATTATTAAAAACCACCTAGTTGTACTGGAGAGCCATTAAATGTGTTCTTTCAGTTGATCTGTTTTTTGTTTCACCTCCCAATGCTCTGGTCATACCTGAAACAAGGATACAATAAGTGAAAACAGTTACAAAAATAAATGTCCAGTTACAATTCAGCGTTACAGTTTTCAATCTGACACAATTAAAAAGCAGGAATAATTATAACGAGGACTTTTTTTTTATTATTGATTTATTATTTATAGAATGGAAATGGATTATGGCTCTATAGCACCGCCCTAGTGGTTGAGGGCTGTAATAGAGAATGCATCAAACCTTGGCAGACAGTTCAGGGCAGATGAAGCCCATACTGCTTTGTCCAGATAAAGACAAGCGTTTGATCCACATTAGGCATAGCCATATCAGATGCATGCTAGGTGAATGAAAATATATCTTAGGGAAAGACCTTGAGAATGCATTCACTATTACTGTCCTCCTGAACACCCACGTCTGTATATTGAGGTAAGCAATGTATGACGTTGCAGAAAGTTTTTCTCATGTTTTTTTCATTCCTATTTGTGGTTATGGTCAACTGACTTACTGGGTGACACAGTCGGGGAACTGCACATTCTCTGTGGGGATCTGTTGCGAGAGCTCCCGGAGGCTGCCAATAAACTGCAGCTTCTGGCTGAACTTTGAACTGAGGGCAAGAAGATAACATGGGATGGTGAAAGAGGACAAGGGGGGTAAGGGGTGGGAGGGAGAGATGGGGGAACAAACGAGTAAAAAAAGAGAGAGGTGATGAGAATAGCTTTTCTGCCCCCTTCCCATTATTGCGCATAATGCGCCTGTCAAAAGGAACAGAAAAGATAAGAAAAGAACAGAAGAAACAAAATGGCAAACAGGAGATGTGTTGCAAACCTGATGAAGGGTTTGATGATGGTGATAAGGGCTTTGATGTACCACATAGGGTGAACGACATACATCCCTTTTAAATTCTTCCTTAACCTAAGGATTGAGAGAGAGTGAAAGGGAATATGAAGCATGTGAGATGCGAGATGTTTAGTATGTCTCAAATTGGATCACACATCGGTCATGGGTTTATTCTAAAAGCAGTTATGGGCAGTTTTGCATAACTGAGAATATACTCTATAGATGATCTACCAATATTTTATGGATTGGAGAGTGTCCGGTGTGTTTGTATTGAAGATTACTTGAGATGTACTGTATAGTTACAGTATAAAGTTGAGGTAAGAGAACAACAACCTTTTGATCTTTGCCAAAAATGTTAATCCTTAGGGACCTGGTAGCAAGCAATTTTATTAACTATAATGAAATGGAACCTTTTCTACAAAAATGTAGATACATCACACTGATTGGAAAATAGTTGTTTTAAATATTGATGTTAAATTTAATGTTAATTGCTTATATTACAAAAAAAAATGTTGTAGAAAGGTACAGTAAAAGGGTACAAAATAACTGAAAGGGGTTACAGACGCAAAACGTTTGAGAACCACTGCTAAACAGCAACATAATGTCAACAAGTGATTATTTTCAGCGGATGTTAACACAATGTTCTTGGCTTGCCGCTACAACCCCGCTGACTAAGGGTTCACCCAATCTATTTCCCAGGGGTAAAACAGGAAGTGAAACAGGAAGACGTCTAGACGTGGTCAGGTGTGTGAGACTGAGATATCAGAAAGCTTATAACAAGTCCTTCCTTATCCCTTCCCTTCTCCTTCATTAATTTTGATCTCAAAGCTGAATAACTGACTTCTCTGTGTTAGCAAATTAATAAGATGTGTCTTTATTTTATTGCTCTGGCAAGAAAATATATAATTGTTTCTTGTCAGAGTTTTTAATAATTAATGTTTCCCAGTTAATGCACGTATACAGTAACACATTCAAACAAGTGAAATATAACTGAAAGAATTATGTAACTTAGTGCAATCTTTAGGACACAGACAAACAAATCAAAAAATATAGAAAGAGAGAGAGAGAGAGAGAGAGAGAGAGAGAGAGAGAGAGAGAACGAAAATGGGGTCACCTCCTATCTATGGTAGTGTAGCACTCTCTCAGCCAGCCAATCCCTGGCAGCCTGTTCTTCTGGCCTCCAGCACATAGATAGATAATAACATAGTTTTCTGATACCATCAGCTCCAAGGTGCCCACCACATACCTATATAGACAGGAATGCAGTTATAGGTTGGTAGATACAGTACGTTAGGCTGTGTTCACACTAGCCATAGTAATGAATATTCAATATATTCCACTGAGAAAAATCTATACATACAGTATGTGTTGCCGGGTGAACACTCAAACGAAATGTTTTCCCCACAGACATACAACCTCAGCTTATGAAATACAGTAGACTGTGGATATGTGTGTGTGTGTGTGTGTGTAACCTTGGATATACCTCGTGTAATTTTACAGTATGCGTAATCAATGAAAATCATTAACAAATATCATTCTTGACCGCACCATTCATACAAGACTGTATAAAAGTATATCAACACATTTATCATATATGCAGGAATATTTTATGTTGTAGTATTTTGCAAATGTATTATTTATTTCTTCATGTCTTTAAATAACAATTGGAAAGGTAGCCACTACCATCCTCACTACTAACATCACATGATACAATAAAACAGTAAGCCACTGCTCTCTGATTAATCTACATGCCCCGTAAACACATCATTTGATCACCAGTGGTCTAAGCATGTTGGTGTGATATTTTCAGTTTTAAGCAATTTGGAATATTATAGTTTGCCTAAATGTGTGCTATACATATCTCATCCTTGCATGTTGCTTGAATTATTTGATACCACTTCAAAGAGATCTTAAAATATACATGTGATTTTTAATTTAGAGGACCATCTGATATTTGTTAATGATAGGTTAATTCTTAGTGGTGTGTGCGTGCGTGCGTGCGTGCGTGTGTCTTACCTAAATAGGTTATCCATTACATACTGATAATCCTTCAGGTTGTTCTCAGGCAAATAACAGGAAGAGAACACTATGATGTCATTCATACCATCACCATAGTAACCTTGAAGATGCCAGAGAAGTCAGTGTTAGGTCTGGCCACACAAACGTATGGAATTAAACCAATTATAATCATAATATTATATCACATAACATGAATGTCACATAAATTCCATTCCATTTTAGGAAGATATAGGTAACAATAGGATGCAGGCAAAGATATCCCTACATAACAATATCTTCAGAAAACTGATTAATGTACGCATTTGAAAATGACATGAAACAGACATGGCTAATTACCAGCCAGAAAGCATACTAGCAAACAATGTTTCCATGTTAACTTATCCCTTAGACTGTAACATCCGGTCAATTGGTTCTACGGCTCTATGGCCCTTTTCACAGAGATGTCACAGTATAGGGAAAACACAGGTGTAACTCTTAACATACATTGTAGGTCTATTTATTTGTGGTTTACCAGTGCACCAGCATTGAAAATGTAGTGTTTCCTTCACTCGATATGCCTATACTGGTGCACAGATATACTGACTTGAAACAGACCTACAATTAATGTTATGAGCTACAGTACACCTGTCTTTTCCCTGTGACACCTCTGAAAATGGACCATGCGTGACTCTACATTAGATTAAATATATCAACACATGGAAGCCAGCTATAGCTTGCTTCCTTGTTGCATGCATCCTCATCGAAATAGTTATAGCTTTATTTATTTATTGATTTATTATATACTGTAGCTAATTAAATGATTCATGCTTTCACCTCCATGGGACAGTACTTTTAGGTATGGCTCCAGGACACTCATATTAATCCTGCTCTCCTGAGGGGGCTCTCCCACAGAGACACAGCGCCACCTGGTGCCTTGGCTGTCCACTGTGTCCTCGTGCCCCAGAAAGCCTAGTCCAGCCTGGTCCGCTCCTGCGGCCTCAAACCGAGGGCCAGAACGAGGCCCTGGATTGGAACCAGGGCCCTTGTGCCGACTGGAAGCCACACCAAGCCGACGCAACTCATCTGTAAGACATAAAGACACATTCCCACAAGGTATGGGTGCCTGCATGTTAGCGTCATACAGCAAAGACATATGAACACAACACTTTTTGTTTTCGTTAGCATTTTCATACATTGATTTTACAGATCAAATTAAAGATTAAAGATGGACTGATTATTTTTCACACTAGCTTGAGACAGGACATAAAAGTGTGTGACACACACCATATGAGTGAGATTTGGCAAACCTGACACGATGGAAGAATTCATCCTCACCTTCTATGTTCAGGTCATAAAGAGGAAAGGGGAGGGATTCACAGTCTGATGGCGTTTTGATGGCATCTAGGTCAAAGTCCAAACCTGTATCGTCCTCGTCAGTGGAGGGGGAAAGGAAAGCTGAAGGGAAGTCATCGGACATCGTAGAATCACTGCGTCCTGCGGGCAGACATTTGTGAGTTTCTTATTTGCGTTAATGAGCTATTTGAAGCTACAGTCTTCAACCTTCCGCTACATTACAGTACTACACCACTTAGCATACAAAGTGATAACTGAATACTACCCAATGGTGTTTGAACACCACATAATGTGGGGGTTGGGGGGGGGCATGTACAGTATACAGTACTCTGCACATCCTCTGTAGATTTCAACCACTGCTGTTTTGAATACAGGTACAATTCATGTTCGACAATGGACTGCATAATCATTGATAAATAACTGCAATTACTGATATATTTGTTTGAAAAAATTTGAGAATAATAGTTTACATGGTAATTTTGAACGTCATTAACCTTCCTGTTGTCCTAGGGTTAGGGTTGGATTAGAGAAGGGGATGATGGTCTCACAGCTAAATGCTCACTGGCACAATATTTTATATACAATATATATATATATATACAATATATATATATGTGACATACAGTTTACAAGCTGTAAACATCTGTAATACCTAATGATAGGCTGATGGCTGGAGCAAACAGAACCTTCTTCATGGGTCGTGATCCTGTCAGTGGTAAGCTGCTTGGCAAAGCTAGAGGATGCAAGTGAAGACACATAAAGCCAAATCAAAATGTCTGGAAGCAAAGAAACTGGATGTAATAAGGTAATACCAGTATACAGTACAATCTTCCACTGTCTTAATGGATAATTTGCTGATGGTGGTAAATACATATTGATAAACTGATGATACACTGTGGTACAGTATATGTATGATGGATTTGATAGCATTTCCATTCATGTCTATTAATGGGCACATTTGCACATTTAGTCAAAGCAGTAGGTACAGCCTCTGATCAAACTTATTTACCGTTAAAATTATTAGGAACATAAAATGACTAGGCAATCATAAGGTATCTTTACCTGCTTTGGTTGTAGTTGGGTTGGAGGAGTTGTGATCTGAGATATGTAATGCCTCAGCAGCTCCTGTGGGCAAAGAAAAGATGACAGAAACAACAATTATAATTAAGGTATACTCAGTCATGCTGAAGAAAGCTTGTTGAAGTTTAAATTCGATCAAAACAAAAACACCTCTCCCTTCAATGCCATAGTGTGCTCCCTCAGAAGCTCCGCCCCACACATTGGAAACGCATTGTGAAGGCTAGGATATTGTTGTATGGTATGGTCTGCACCAATTTGTGTTCCTATTTACAAGCCAGGGCTGTGTAGAAACACCGAATTACATTTTCAGCCGCGAGTAAAATGTAAGTAGATGTTCGCTGAATATGAAAAAGTGTATTATCTTACAATTGTGGGCTATATTTTTTAAGAGGAAATAAATATGGAAAAAATGTTTTTACCTTGAAGGCATTCCAATGTGTCATCTATGTCACCTACAAAGAAAGACATGTATGTTTGACAATAGACAACAAGAATATCTCCTGAAGCAACACTGAAGTAATTTTCTTACCTGGCCTTTCACTTGTAGGGGTTGTGTTCCTCGAGACCACAGGTGTGTCCTCTTCACCTGATAGAAAGAAACTGAGACTGTAGGATTATCTTGTGATACCTTCCTGTTTTTACAATCTCAAAATAAAATTAGCTCCTCTGCTAGTCAGGTGAAGTGTGTGAGTCTAGTGTAGGTGTTCTGTATGTCTCAAATGGACCACTTTCAACCAATCAGACATTGTTGTTATTTTCTAACACATGCAATCCTTGCTGAGATGTATGTGTCCCTTCAGTATGGTCTCATAAAGCTAATTGAAACTATGAATACTTATAGACTACTGTTCTCCATAGCTACCTGTTTCTTTGACAGTTGTAAGTGTGATATCAGAAGAGTTTCCCACGAAGAAGTTATGTATTTCGTCATCATCTGTCAATTTTGGAAAAAGATTAGTTATTTTATAAAAGCATATAAAGTGATGTTTTGATCACAGGCCCTCTGAGAGATGACTGATAATCCTGAAAACCTTTAACCGATAGCATATCAGTGGAGATATTTTTTTTAGTCTAGATTTTACATTGAATGCATTAAGAACGTGTGGTCTAAGTGATAATTGTGGTTCTTGTTTATTTTGTGTAACAGTATTAGAGAGACATACTGTACAAACACACACAGACACACACATATATATATATATATATATATATATATATACGTATATACAAGTATACTGTATACTACTGTATCTACTGTCACCTTAGTATGATACCATTTCTTTCTTTAAAATATTTTATAGGTTTAGTGTTTTGTGTAAGTACTGAATTATTATTTACATTTGTATATATTATATTGATTGTCTTGTGTCTGCAGAGTCAAGTGTGTACTATGAATAAGCATTTCAATAGCATTCATCAATGCTTCTCCTTTTGCATGAGACAAATAAATATTAAACATTGAATCATGCTATGGCTGCTGTATAACCTGGGAGAAAACGTAAGCACCTGAATCGCTGTCAGATGCACTAGTAGGAGTCATGTTAATATGCCTGGCAGTACAATGAGTAGCAGTGTATTCATCTTCAGCAGTCTTCTCTCCCTCAGCAGGTAGTGACCTACATGTAGCATATTTAAATGAAACAGTGCTATGTTAATACATTCACCTTTACTATCTCTACACACTTGACAATTGCATGTGACTTTTGATATAACACAAATAATAAAATAAACGCATGGGTTAGGGTTCAGTATACATTCTATATTCATATGCTAAGTCAAAGGGTATCCTGATAAAAAAGTCATCCTAATAAGAGTTGTCTGATTCAAACAGGGATCGGTTTGTAGTTTATATGTACTTCATCATTAAGTAAGGTCATGTTTGAGGATCTTGCTCAAGGATGCTTAGAGGTAGGTCCCATGACCCCATGACCCCATAATCTTATAGGCTATCCAGTTACATTGTACTACATATACACACATGTACAGTAAATGTACACTAACACTGTCTGGCAAAAAAGGAAGTTGTACACTTTTAACAATATTTCATTGGCCCACCTTTAGCTTTGATTAATGCTGCACATTAGGATTACTTGTCATGTCAAAACATTTATTTTTGGCCAAGATCTACTGACGATGGGAGTGTCTAACCATTCCTGAGTTTCCAGCACATCCCAAACATGAAGCTAATGGGGCTAAGGTCAAGACTGTGTGGTGGCCAATTGAATGATTCCTCATGATCCTGTACCATCGATGAGATTCAGTGCTGTCATTCAGTAAATTCAGGTAGGTGTTTTATTTCCACATATTGTTACTGAGCCTAGACCTGGCCAATTGAAATAACACTGGATCATAACATTGGCTCCAATCCAAATGCTACTTGTTTTTTCATCCAGGCCAATGTATACACCTATAACTGAACATATGCAGACATACACAAGTCTGTTTATGTTTTACAGATTATGTTACTGTACAGCATTCCTAGAACCAATTCTTTTCTCTGCAGTGAGCTCTGTTTAGATTTGGAAATAACTGTGCATATGGCTGTAGCAAGAGAGATGGTCATTGCTCAACACTGGACCAAACTAATGATTTTCTTGCTGCCAGGTCTTAATGAGAACTATTATACATGAGTGTTATGAATACAATACAGTATCATATAACAAGAAAATGGATCCAACCTGGGTAAGTCATTGATTATCTCCATCTCATGGATGCTGTTGGCACCAATGTTTTTGAGGATCACAAATAATCTGTGTATTGAATACATAAACACATCAAACTTGAATTGGGTTAGGCAGGCAAATCATAAGAGGATTGTTTTTAATACAGTAAATTTATGATTTATATTATACGACCACTGAGGATTTACTGCACGAAAGGATTTTGATATGAGCCAGATAACTTACCAAAGCAATGTGAAGGTCAAACACAAAGCAGGTGATAAAAACACACAGCCGATATCAGTTAAAGTTGGAGAGGAAGCTGATATTACCATCAAGTACGAGAAGCTATGTTAAGTTTCCCAAATCTGAGCTGGTCTTTAGTGTACAGGACAAAAGTACTGACAAGGCAAAGCAAAGGCATTCATGGCATTAACGTTTATGAGTTTATGACTCTCTCCAATCTTCCATTGGATCCATTCTCTTCTCTCTTGCTCAACCACACCTGTTAGCCAACAGAATGAAGAGGTGTGGTGTGTTTAAACCAGGCCCAACCCTGTAACCGTGACAACTATGACTGTACAAGCTCAGTTAAAGGGTGTAAACTATTCTACATGTCTATGCATGTTTATAAGACACACTCTCACAATAAAATAGACTAAAAAGTGGATGTGAGATACAGTTCTTCCATAGCCATGCACGAGATTCTTACAATTACAGATTACAGATTAAGTGTGGTATGCCATATATTAGTATTTCAAGATGTAAAACTACTGTCTTTTTGAAACATGACCTCTTCAAGATGGTACTTTATAATAACCATAAACAAGTTTTGACTTTATTGTAAAGTGTAACAATATCAATGTACAGTGTAATCCTCAAAGATGGAAGCACTGTACAACAATAAAATTCTGAATATCTTTTACAAACATCTTTAAAGACATTCAGGTACATATACCTGTATGTCTACATATACCATACTGTATATACTGTATACAGTACATTACATAAGAATGTGACTACATATGTGTCCAACGAGACATATCAAGCACAAAATGGGTCACAAATGGTGACCAGGTCTGACTGGGCGAGCTTGTGTGACAGACAACCTCATACACCAGCTAATAACCAGTGCACCAGTTGCATCATCATTTCAGGTGTGACACATTCACTTGCATCCAAGGGTCTACCTTACTTTGTACTGTTTTGTCAAAGCACACTGTAAACTCTGTTGTTGAAGTTGCTCTATAAATAATGTTTATTACATTGTTGCACAACAGGAATATCATCTTTTGGTTACTGCAAATGAAACCTCATACTTTTAATTAACAAAATGTTGACATCTCTTCACATATGCATGAATAGGCCTACATGGGAAAGCAACGTTGTTCAACATAGCCGACAACTACTACAAGAAAAGAAAGACATTTAAAGTTTAAATAGAAGATTGCAATGGTTTATGAAAATTGTTTTGTTTTTTATTTGTGATAGTGTTACTAACATGTCCTTTAACATTTACTTGCAAAACAATGAATTGTTCACTTTTTAAAAAGATGCACTGGGTTAGTTGAAGTAATAGTGGCAAACAGATTTTTTTCATGTGTTTTTTATCACAACAACTGCATGGCCATAATGAGAAGATAATAACTTTACATGATTTCTATGCTTGTCCTAACAAGTGATGGCCTATGCATGTTGCTATCGTTGCCCATGTTTTGATATAAAATCATATATAAACAACACTCACTTGTGTAAGGCAACTTGGGAAGTCCGGGATTGACAGAGACAAGAAACGTGGAATATGAGGGTGTCAACAACAACTGGGAGGTTGGAGCACTCAACTCTAGAAGGGAGTGACATTAAGGCAGGAGCTAAAGTTCTAAAGCACTAGGAGTGCCACCTACCTGAAAGCTTCCCTCCAACATCACAGGTGTACTGGTTAGACTAGATTTGGGATGTACTGGCTGGGTAAATAATATTTACCTGGTGTACTGGTGACCGATGCATTTACTGATGTACTTCTTAACCCTCGTAATGTACTCAAAACTCACATTTGGCCACCTGGCGGCGCCATCTGATTGTGTATGATTTGTGTGTTTTTCAATTGTCATTGCTGAATGTATTTGTTTCTTTATTATTTCTTTATGTGTTTGTGTTGTTTTTTGTGCCTTTTAACCCTCCTGTTGTCCTCGGGTTACAAAGTCCCACCTTGTTGTGTCAGTAGTGCACATCATATGTCTGTGTAAACTGTAGAATTAGGTTTAGCGCCACAAAGAGCTAGTGATTTGGGTCATTCTGACCCAGAGGACATCACTAGGGTTAAGAGATACTGGTGTTAAACATTAAATGCGGTATGGCTTAACTGGATGGAGACTATATTACCTGGATTGAGAAGGGTTAGCTGTAGATTACTGGTTTGAGACTGGTTAAATGATGCGTACTCTTACTACTGACTAAAACTTGCAGTTTGTAACTGCAAACTGTGCAGTTTGTATATTTTATTTGCAGATGTTAAAATATTTTATATAAATGTTAAAAGATTTTTAAGCATATTCAAAATTTAATTGGAACTGGCATTTACTGTATGTTGACATTTTGTCCTGAATGGGCTATAAAACATTGAGCTTCATTTTGGTGGTATAACACAAGATCAAATGTTTACAATTTGATGGCCAGGCTTATCAAGTTCTGAAGTTCAGTCCATACTTAAGGTCTGCAATTATAAACATATTACCATTTCAAATTTAAAGACATGCATGATGGGCACATATTCATTCTTGACATGTTCCTTACAGAAATTGGTTGTAAAGGGATTTGTCTAAAAGGTTGGCAACTCCTTTTAGGGTACACAATTGGTTTTCTGGGATAAACCCAGAATTTAGCCATATCACCCCTTTGTGGAAATGCACTCTGTCACCTCGCTATGAATGCATTTATTTAAGCGTGTATGCTTGTATAGCTGACAGAAATGAGCAGCAGTTTGGAACATGAGCTACATGATTTTGCAGGGTGCACAGTGTGTACAGTGATACACTCTGGACACAACAACCAATTTTTGTTCAATAAATGATTGAGGCTTTCGCTATGCCCCCATTGCAGGGACTCTGAAATGGTGCATTTGGAATCATACAATTGCCAGCTTTATTGCTGGTCTACTCTCAGATATATGGAGGGATCAAAAAAACCATAGACACTGTAAATAGCAGAAAAGCCATCATAATGTGTTTAAATCAAGGTTCCATTATAGCATTGAGAAAGACAATTATGTATTGCAGTTTACTTTTTCGCACCACAATGCATGGCATAATAATATATACACATCAAAGCATAACAGATTGTATCTATGTTGAAACAAGAGTACAGTACCAACGCAACAATCAAATGGTAACACTGAAAGGCAGCAAAACAAAAAGGAAAACAGTCCATACAGGAAAAACATATTCTCATAGAAAATCTTCACTGTACACAACTTGGTTCCTCTTGTCCCTGTAGGAGCCTTTCATGCTGTTCTGCACAGCTGTGAACAGAGGGGAGCAGAGGGAAGGTGAGTAGTGTAAAAAGGGTGACGCGTAATCACCATTTACAACAATTTACAACCATTTACAACTCCATCCATCCATGGTCAACTATGAACATACCTAAGGAGGCCCAGACAGATTTGCCAGTGGCTGCATCCAACATGGGCTGTTTTCTTGCAATGCTAACTTTGATATTAACATCCCCTACAGTACTTCCATTCAGCTGCAAAGAAAACATTTCATATGAATCTAGAAATGGTATACAACAGGATAAATACAAAACAGAACATAGAACATATAAGGGTCATCTGACACAGCTAATAATCCACACAATAAGAATAGACTGGAGATCGTGCCAACCTCTGCTACAGCCTGATCTGCAGACTCCATCTTCTCAAAGGTGATAAATGCACAACTGTAAAAAGACAGAAACTAAAATTAATCTGACTTGGCTTGTCTTGAGTGACACACAGTGGCTTAAAAGCACAAAAACATAAACAAGAAAACAACTGAAGAAAGAAGATGTGTGTGTGTGTATGTACGGCATGTGTATATACAGCCACGTAACAAATTAAGAGATTAACAATTTCCCGAATTCCCTGATTGGTTCCTGGTATAGATTTAGTTCCATAATCATTATTGGCTTCTAGAAATTAAATGAAAAAAAAAAAAAAAATGTATAATGAAAAAGGTCAGAAAGTACGACCCCAGTTTATTTTCAGTTTGGCTTTACAGTAGTTGGAACATCTGCAGAACAGCACCCCCAGTGTGCTATATGTGTACTGTAGATGCGCTTGCAAATGATAACTTGAAACATGGCAACACAAATCTGTATTTTATCGGCTTGGCTATTGGTAAATCATGGACAGGGTGAAAAGGATTGGAGGTAACGTCACTGCACAGCAGATCAGTCAGGTCTCCAACATTGAATTCCTCAATAATTAATAGCAAAGCAAAGTTAATAGGGGGCATCCATGCTTTCCCCCCAGGTGTACAGGGTACAGTACTAATAGCAAGGCATGGTTATGTACTTGCGCGGGTTGTCCATGGAAAGGTCGATGACGTTGCCGTGTTGGGAAAAGGCCGAGCGCAGACTGTCCTCTACCAGTCCAGAGCCGTACACATACACGGTGTTCCCTTTACGCATGCCTCTCCGCTCTGGGTAAGAGTCTGACCCTTTGAGGTACAAAAAGGGTCAGACTGTGATTCATCCAGGTACACATGTCACACCTTTGTGTACTGTACTGTCATATACAATACACAAACCAATTACTAAATGGAATACTGGCAACATTCCAACCTGAAAACATTGAATTGAAAAACAAATTAAAATACATAGTAATTTGGGAGGCAGTGGGCAGTGGGTAGAGTGGGGCGACAGGTGATTGAGAAGTCGCTGGTTCCAACCCCGCTAACTCCTAAGTGTCCAGGTGTCCTTGAGCAAGACACACTCCCTAACTGCTCCTGGTGGTCAGGTGGCTCCTTGTACGGATGACACCACCATCAGTGTGTGAATGTGTGTGTGAATGGTGAATGTGAGGCAATCCTGCACAGCACTTTGAGTGGCCGGTAGGTTAGAAAAGCATGCAGTCCATTTAGTAACAGATATCAAGAAGTCATTAAATTATTCTGTTAAACCAGTTGTGATTAATTATAGTGCTGTAGTACTATGGTGGGTGTGGAAACATATTTGTCATCTGGGAAGGTCAGCTTACGTCTGAATGGTGCATCTCTCTCCCAGTCTCGTTCTCTGCTCCTGTCTCGTTCTCTGTCTCGACTTCGGTCCCTCTCCCTGTCCCTGCCTCTGTCGCGGTCCCTGTCTCTCTCTCTCTCTCTTTCATTGTCCCTCTCTCTGTCTCGGTCTCTCTCTTTCTCTCTGTCTCTGTCTCTCTCCGGCTCTCGGTCACGCTCTCTTTCTCGGTCGAGTTCGCGGCTGGACGACATGCCAGCACCATCCTCCTCGTCACGAGAACGCTCAGCTGAGCTGACAAAACTGCAGACACACAGAATCAAAAAGACACTGAACGTTAGTATTTATAGTAGTATACTATAATGTGATTCTGGAAATTCGGTATTGTTACATTGATATTATGCATAAATAACGGTACATTTCCGTCGATCGCATCAGCATATTGATAAATATAAATGTCGACTGTGAACTTCAGGTAAGCAAGCTCAGCAAGATCAACATTACGATTCACTGTCACCTTACCTCTCATACAGGGATTTCCTTTGAGCTCTTCTGGCAGACTAAAGGTGTAAAGAAAAGAAGTATTAACAACAGAAAGGTTATTTTAGGAACAGTGTAATAAGCTTATTGTTGGCAAATGATAAATATCCACTTTACATCAGGCTGCTCTTCATCTGTAGAAATGCTCCTTTGGAAAGGTAAGAAAGCAGGAACTTGGACCTTCTCAGGGTCCTGTAACAGATGAGGAGTAGAGAAGCACAATGTGCAAATGATGAGTTTTACAATGGTTATGCAGTCTGGATGATAATCCCTATTGTGTGGGATCACAATGAGTGCATTAACTGCATTGATATTCAGCTCAGAAATCTCAGAAAAGCTCAGAAAACATAGACACCGCCCATTAATTTAGCCTAAGGAGTTAATTGACATTACTAACAGACAATTAAACCACCCCTATAAGTTTCACATACAGGTATGTATCGCTGTCCTTTGATTTAACTACTTGACTACATGTTGCCGAGTGATATCCAGACTGATGATCATTAAACAACATGTAGCTTGTGAGATCGCCCTCACAAGGCTACGGATTTGTGGTGTCTCATTGTAACCAAACAAAGATACTGTAGATGTATAAATATGTTACTACAATAATAACAACAACAACAACAACAACAACAATAATAAATATAAGTTTCTTTCACTGCCATCATCTCAAAACAACCTGCAGAAGACATTGCATATTAAACAGGACTCACCTTCAGTTTGATCTCCAGCGTTCGAGACCGTTTGAAACCTGAATTCTTGTTTTCTGACTTAATAGCACTAATAGCCCCAGACTTGATCAGCATCTTTGCCTGCTCTGTTGCTGTTGCTGTGTCAACCACAGGCTGATCCAACAACGCTGTTAAGGATGAATTGGGTATGAAGTTAACAAGTATGCAAGGAGTTGAATATTCAAAAATAAGCAATGGCAGAGGTATAGATAGATTACCCTCTGTTATATGCAGGTTGGATAGGGTAGGTTGAAGCGCAAACACCACAGGTTATAAATAGAGCAACATAGAGCAAAGGGGCCGTTTTAATGAAATATTCCATGCATGTTTAGCAAATATACTTACTGCGTTTCAAACCACTCTGGTTGGTCTGGCCAGTTGAGCTCTGCTTCTTTAAGGCCAGCAAAGCTTTTTTCTGAATAAAAATAAGACAGATACGTTAACGACAAGCATAATCTTTCTGATTTATGTAAATACTGGTTTGGACAGTTTCCTATTTTTGCCGAAGACGTAGATAGACAGGAAAACATTACCTTCTTCTTGAGTTTTGCATATTTCTTCTGCAATGACTCCTCTTCCTCCGTCAAGGAGCTTGGAAACACCACCATTATAGCAACCACTACTTTGAATCTACAGCAATGGAGAAAATAATGCATCATAACCCTCGTGCGAAACAGCTACTATTTAACAGCCATAATAATAATAATAACGTTTCGTTGTAAATAGTTACTTCACACTTGCAATTACAGTACTGTATATTTTCCAGTCATGCATAATAATATTGATAGAATTTTACCATTTTGCGGTTACTGTACATGACATTGTAGCAGTACTTACAGTACTAGCTTGTGGACTACGCTTTGCAAAGATCATTTCCATACAGTACAATAAGGTATACACCAACAATACGAATGCGTCTGATGAACTATTAAACAAATAGACAGAGGCAGATCGTATTGACCTGAACATTTCAATATGTATACATAAATCGCACAACGATAACTTTACCTGCTAGTTCGCTACACTGAATGGACATGGGCGCATGAATATGACGTAACAGTTCGTTTGTTTATATATGTATATTTCCCCTATGGATTGTGTCGCGTAGTGCTTCTCCCATTTAATGAAACGAAACTATATAGCATCAAACTAGACCAAATATATGTGCGTAGTGTATAGTTAAACGTGAACTCAATACGTTTTCTATTTTAAACTTTAATGTATTTCATGGTTTGAATTAAATATTTTGTAAAACTCATTTCCGTTTATCAACTTCCGAAGCGACCTGCTGTATTGTACAGTACAGCAGTCAGCAGCAAGTGTCTGTTTTCGGTTTTCAACGTTAGAGAGAGATGGAGAGAATAGGTAGGTGCATGTAGATGTTGCGATTATAAAAATATAGTTAATAAAGGGTACGCAATTTAAGTTAGCTTTTCGTTGGTATTAGTCTACACAATTGCAGATTTGTGCAACAGTAATGTGACCATTGTGCTCGCCAGTTTGCTGCCAATACATGCCCCAAAACCAACAGCTTCTAGATTGTGGATAACTATTATTTATTTAGATCACTGGTCAGAAAATCAAACGGATTGGTTCCCCGCGGTCATTGCTACAGTTGCTGATTGTTATGGATCAACACTGGACAATGTGTCCATTGAGTCTATTCATTGTTTCTTGTTTGAAACCACTCCACAGATCTGCCCCCTGTGAGCCCCGCAGATCTGCCTCTTTCTCTGTTGGAAATGGGCTGCTCCAGCAGGTTTGAGTTGATAACACATCCCCTGCCACATGACCAGCCCTTACCACCACAGAGCACGGTCTGTATAGCTGGGTCTTATCATTTGCAGTGGTGATGTCTGTCTGCTATATATGGTCCCATTTGCCCTTCTCAGATCTGTCACAGAACAGCTAATCACTGCAAGTTGTACGTCAACAAGAGCGTAAAATAATCCGTTAAATGTATTGATCCGTATACGGTCAGAAACTAATACGGAACCACGCGTGATCTGTGATCTGTGATATTGTTAATTTCTCTTTTATTGATTATATCCATAGCTCCCCCATGGCCTACCGCCTACCAGTGTGAACCTAGAAACCGAGGTTGAGAAAAGATTTCTGTGTGACCCTGCCTGGCTCCCCTTACACGACACAGATGCTGCCTTCCAAAGATTTCTTAAGTACTAACACCCATGTTTCATTTCCACGTGACATGACTAAAGCTTCGATTTTCTGCAAGACTTTTTTTTTATGTTATTGTATATTTGTGTGTGTGTGTGTTTCTATTATTATGTTTACTTACAATATACTGCATAATAAATAATTATTTAAATAATATGTTGCAGATTTTGTGTACCCATTGCACCGTGCAATTAATTGCTGCGAACTCATTGCTGAAGTGTAAATGTGTTTTTATTTCATTTAAATGTTGTACCCAGGGTGACTTGCAGAAATGTCAATGTGGACTCTTTGCTCCATTGTGCCTCCTCTGCTCTTCACTCTGGGCTGGCAGTAGACAGAGATCCTACCACAGGAATGCTGCTGGACTTTACAGAGGTGCACCACACTACTCAATATTCACTACTGTACGTCTCTTTGTTACATAGCGTACAAGCATACAGGTTGTTCTTTCATAAATGCAAGTCTACATTTAGTCATGCTTTCCAAATGTATAATATACCACTGACATGCATGTATTATACAGCAGTGGTGTTTGGTGCTGCTCATTTGTGCTAGGTGCTGACAGAGGACACAGGCCTGTCTGCGAAGAACTCCTTGTCTTTTCAACGACAGCCAGGGCCTCCCTCAGAGAGCCTGCGGGGAAGCAATACAAACTTCCCCTTTCTGCCTGGTCAGTCAGACTCCTAATTTTATAGTGGAGAAAAGCTACTATATGCAGGTTAAATGTACGATATGTCATCAGTATTGATATTATAAGACAGCCCTATAACAGAAACTTGTAATAAGAGCCCATCCACTTAGAAATGTGATAATATAATATCTGTGCACGGTTGCTTGACTGGTCATAGATATTCATCCCAATAGTCATTGAGTCAGCGTGGTTTTTAATACAAATCTTGCATAGCATACACATTTCTGTACCCCGATTTAATTGTAGACTAGTCAGAAAGTATGGGCTAATAGGACATTGCTGACACCGAGGTATCAGCTCCTGGTATTATATTACACTGGGTGAATATTTATTTCAATGTGGACCCCCATACAAATACAGTGAGACATTCTATTGGTATTAATTTGTCAAAACTTTCATATACCCCATCCCTTCCACTGTTAACACTTTCATAGGAGGTATGGAGGAACTCAGCCTGGAACAAATCAAGAAGAAATCTGATCTGGAGGAAGACATAGACTTTGAGAACGGTGATTATGTGTTGGACAATTAATCGCTGTCTGTGTGTGTGCAACCTTTTGTTGCTTCTTTCCATACAGTACTCAATTGTTGTATCTATATTCTTCAAAACAGACTTGCTCCGGATTCCTCCTGGACTTAAAGCTGGGATGGACTTCAGTGATAAAAGTCAGTAGCCCTACTCACTTAGAGTGATCCTACTGAGGCTGCAGTATATGGAGTCCGATTGATTCTGATTTTTCTGCTTCTTGAAGATGCCAAACCAACAAAGGCAGAGGTCAACCTCCTGTCTCTCTTGTCCACTTTTGATGACATCATTGACTTGCCCGACAGTAATGAGAAGGATAAAAGCCAAGAAAATGCACTGGCCTCAAAACTTCCAAGGACAAACAGTTTGGAAGACCTGGGGATAAAGGTATTATTAACTGTAATAATCTTCATTCTTAATCTATATTTTTAATTCATACATCCTTTCATACAATTCATACTAAATCCTTCCAGCTACAGTTGGCACATTCAAGTTAAAGAAAACAATACTGTATACAGTATATAAACAATAAACACAACCCTTTGAAGGGGAAATACTTTTTTGTCACACCTACTTTTGGCAGAGACAACATCACTGGACTGGCTGGGAAAGTCAACGTTATGCCGTATATGTGTGTAAATATTTGGCAGCTACATTCATGAACTTGAGTTTCCTTTCAAGCTAAACTTTTACACCATAAAATGTGCTTTCAAATCCTAAATGATCAAAAATTAATCTCTTAGCACTCTTTAGTTTGAAGATCCTTGAGTATTTGTTAGAAAACCAAATGTCTTATACAAATGTTTTATGTTAATTAACATATATAACGTTAACAGAACATGAGAATAGCTAGTGGCAGGTTTACACTGATTAATGTTAATGTGTGTGTTGTACAGTGTATTGATGTTTGAGCATTCTGTCATCATACTATTATATCACAATATTATGCATCCCTGTTGTGAATATTGACTTGTCATGGTAGGATCCACTAATCTACACGGTCTTCTTTTATTACCAGGAGGCTGTGCTTCCCTCTTCGTCAGACAAGGGGAAAGCCCCAACATCCAAACCAGAAGAGGGGAAAGACGAGAACAAGAAATGGGCCATCTCCGTGGATATTACCTCTCCCTGTGATGACTTCCACAAGCGTGTCCCCCACCCAGCCTTTAAGGTGCTGTGTTTGCTTGAAGTATACCGTGGCCATTAATCTATCTATATGCATGTGTGTGTGTGTGTGTGTGTGTGTGTGTGTGTGTATAATTGTTCAGGCAATTTTGTCTGCACCAAGGAAGACTGAGGAGAACCTCCCAGTGGTTAGGTGCTCCTTGCATGGCTTGCACCGCCATCGGTGTATGAATGTGTGTGTGAATGGTGAATGTGA